>LJPH01002444.1:431-85530 GCA_001430925.1 Byssoonygena ceratinophila
GGGGGGGGAGAGATTCCTGTCGGAGAAGATAGTTGGTGAGCTGGTCTCGGGCGAATGTTGGTCCAGGGTCCGTACGACTCTTTCTTCTCTTTTGAGTTGCTGGAGGTCGTCTTTTGTGATATGGGTTTTGTCTTGCGAGGGGGTTGAGTACCTGAGATCAAGGATTTTTCAAATGGAGAGTGTTTCTGCTGTTGTTTGAGACCTGGCGGTCAGACGTTTTACCGTTTCTTTTTTAGTGGCAGTCCAGACGAAGGATGCCACACATTTTTTGTCAATTGGTCTAGTTACCTTCTGGCTTCCAGATCCCCTCGTGGCAATTGACTCGCACCCCTTCGGGCTCCAGGCGCCGAATATGCACGTTACTGTATGTACATATATACGAAGGGGGCCAAGGGCAAGGTCACTTTTGCCCGAGCTCATAGAGAACCCGTTATCAAGAATAACGGCTCTCCCACGTTGTGTTCTCCGTTGTCACCACGATGACGGGGATAGTAGAACTATTCCTCTTTTCCCGCGAGGACTCAAATGACGAGAACCCGTGTTGGGCAGGGGCCAGTCCCATCATCGAGTAGCTTTTGACCACAGCTCTGCCACACTCTGCAAGAATCCGGGGGCGCTGCTTTGCGTTGGACATTGATTTTTAACATGTGTCAGTTGAACAGAAGAGAAAAGAGGAGGTCCTCTTTGAACCAAACACAACAGGACCCTAATTGAGATCTGATAATTCGGCAATGAGTGCCAAAAGACCTCCCAACGGTACACTGGATGATGCCATATGGTGGAACAGCACTCCATCAACGTGGGATTCTCATGCCGTGCATGCGTAGGACGATCATCAACATTCAGCCTCTTTGTACTCCCTGAACCTGGTAGTAGGCAGAGAGGGGGGGGGTGTGTATCCACGAAGCCAGGCTAAAGGGAGGGGCTAATATAGTGTTTTTCTCTTTCTTTGCGAAGCAACCAAGGATCACTGTGCTAAGCGAGGCGATCTTGCTCTAGACTTCTTCTTCTTCTTCCCCTCTTGTCGGAGTAAGATGTGCTCACTCAAGGGGGAAGAGATCCGGTAGTCGGCAAATTTGACACCGTGTAGTTGTGCATATGTATCAGATGGGCCGGCGACCTAACAATGTCACTTAACGGTCGGGCCTAACTAGTAACCAGGTTGCAATCCCATGGTCGCGGTCAGATGAAAGAGACGAAACGACGGTGTGAAAAGCTCATCCGTTCATCGTCGACGCTCCGCCAGAGTTGTAAGGCAGGAGAGGATGCACGTAGGCAAGCAGAAAGAAGACTAGCGGGTCGCACAGCATTCCTCTTCTAGTCCTTTGAAAGGAAATGGATGCAACCATCGCTGCGCCGACTTCCAACGTAGTTCAGCTATAAATGGGTGGTTTTTGATGTAGAATTTTGGCCACCCTCGGCACTCGCCAACAGCAGGATTGTGCGCCCTATCAAACCGACTAGAGCGAACCAAGCCCGTTAAGCAGAGATCGTGGCTGAGGCAGACACACAATCAATCTCGCCAGACGGTTTGAGCTCATCTGACACAGAAAAAACAGACTCGAGATTCATCTCTCTCCTTCGCCTCCTTTAGCTTTCAAAATCCAATTCAAAATCCAATGGGAACTGGCAAAGCAGGGATTGAAGACAGAAAGAAAGGAGAAGAAGACGCTGCCGTTGACAGAGATGAAGAGATGAGAGATCATCCCCAAGGGCGCTTTTTCAGCCAGCCACACCGACACATCGACGACAAGAAAGCCACACTTAGAATTGCCCTTCTCTGCCCTCTCTGTCTCGCGCCTCATTTCTCTCTAATTCCCTCTTTCTCCGGTGGAGATAATGCAATTGAACGGGTCGACAGCGTGCCATGTCACCCGTAAAACGGCTTTCCTGCTGGGATTGTGCAAAACTCCAAAGCTGAAAACAGCACCGGTTGGCCCCCTGGGGGCCCATCCACAGGGGGGGGGCAAAAAAGCAACATGGGCTCAACACGATGCGGTTGGCCACAGCGGATTCCCCAAACTTCGTGTCTACGATGTCATTGATCTCGTCAAGACTGTCGGCGTGTTGCTCTCGACCTGAATCCGTCCACTGGATGGACGCCAGTATCTGGTTGTGGCGATGGGCCCGTTCATCTCATTCCAGAGCAAATGGGAGCGCCCAAGCTGTTGCTGATCAACCGTTGTCGCGCCCGGGACTTCTGCTGCGTGATCTTCCCTCTTTTTTTTGTTGGGAAAGTCTCTGCCCCCCTGGCCTCTGTATGTACCTGATCCCAGTGGATTATATCCCATGGAAAACATCTTCCTCTAGGGGTTTTTACACGCTCTGACGTGCCTGAATGCAAGCTTATCAAAGCCAACTATCCAATTGGGGTTTGTCTTCGGACAAGCCTTGCGCATGAAGAGCCGTATTTGCCAATCTGCGTACATTCGAACCTGGCCATGTTCAGTCTAGTCCTTTCCGCTCATCTCTGGGCCCAAAGAATTGCTAATTCCCTCTATCTCCCCATTTCTCCCTTTTCCGGGAACCCATCAATTCGTCATATATTCCAATGAGAAGGAAGTGTGTGCTATTGTACTCCGTACATTGGCCTTTCTTCGAGCCCAAACTCGGGGGGAAAAAGAACAGACCCCCAATTACCCAAACTTCTTCGCCGGCAATGAACAAGATGTATAGGAGATCTCTCCACCAAAAGAGGAATACATACATCCAAACATACATCCGTGTGTCAAAGAAAAAGAGACCACACATATGCTCGCTAAATTTAAGGGCGGCATGAAACCAAAATATTTTCCCGCGCATCTTGTGCACCTATATTGCAAATACATTTCGGGAGATCAAGAAGAAAACAAGTGATGCAGTGATGAACTGAAAGTCAAGGACAGGAAAGAAACACTGAGACGGCGGACAGATATATGAGGAGAACAAGTGGTGGTATAACAATAAAGACAAGATAAGACAGTAGGAACATCTAAAGCGTGACAGAGACAAGCAAACAATATAAGACAAAAAAGAACCCTCAACATGAAGAAGAACAAAGGTATTAAAAGAGCAGAAAACCACAACTTGTCATATAAAAATGTAATGAAAGAAAAACCCGTAAACAACAACCCTTTTTGCGCCCCGATCAGGAAACACAGAGAACCATGATGCATTTCAACCCTTCCCAACACGCTAAGATCAAAGCCAGATGTCACCCTCTTCTCCCTTGACCCATTTACTCCAAACCGCCTCATACGCCGTTTCAACATCATTCACCCATCTTTTCGTATCGAACAACTTGCTCTCCGATCGATTCAAGAACAGCATCTTCCTCAACTCAAACAGCCGTCCCCTGGCCCGCCCATTGCCACCAGGCTCGTACTTCATATCCAACCCGAGACGGATCGCATTGTTCTCATACTCTTCCTCCGAGGACGTTATCAGTTCGCCGGCTGCCTCCCGCCCCGCTGAATTTTGAGGAAGGGCGCTGGTGAGGATGCTGGACGCCATGCGAGAACACATCTTGTATTTGTATCGTGGGAAAGTGATGAGTGGGGTCCCACTCCAAAGTATATCTGCGGACGTGGTGTGGGCGTTGCATTCGGGGGTATCAAGAAATAAATCGCAAACGCGGGCACGGGAGATGTGAGCATGTTTGGGTGCCACATCTGTAAAGATTATCCGTGATGCAGTAGCCTCGCCTGCCCAAGTTATTGCTGATTGCCGAAGATTTTGTTCACCAAGATCAGGGAAACGGAGAAGCCAGAGGATCGCATTTGGGATACGGGCCAATATACGTAACCAGCTTCTGAACGTAGTAGGTTCAATCTGAAAAAAGATTAGAATAAGTAAAAAGAATGTCGTCAGTCGAAACGGTCAAACGCTTACCTTGTAGAGCTGATTAAAATTGCCGAGAATAATAGTATCATCTGGCAGGTTGGGAAAGAGTTCCTTTCGCATCTCCCACCTATTGCACTGTTCCGCCTCCCAACTCAACCGTTTATTCTGAGCATCGGGCGCACTTTGCTTATGGTCGCAACAGAAAAAGGTATGTCGTGTAAACACGATCCTTTCCCCGTACACCCAATCAGGCGCATCTTCAGCATGGTCTGGCTCAAATAGGCGCTCCTCTAACCTCACATTCCGTCTCAGAGGAGATAGAGTGTCTGGCGGTATCGACAATTGATCAGAAAGAATATAATCACACCACTCCGCTCCAAGGGACCCGGCAAAGCCCATAAAAGACATGTGGATCGGCGCTGGCCTCGCTGCAAACACCTCGTTTCGTGCTCCGCGCGTATAGCCGTTCAAATTGACCAGGATGTGGATCCCATCGTTCACGATTTGTTCCACTATCCTATCAACGGACCAGCTACTCATATCTCGGAAAACAGGCGCTTCGCGCTCAATCTGCTGTCGATGAATGGAGTTGTCGCTCGCTGTGGTGGCGTAGCAGAACGCCTTAACACGCTTAGGATTGTGCAGTCCAAAAACCGACTGCATAAGATGCGCTAGCGGATGATTATTGAAGTCGGACGACATATACCCAACGTTCAGGTGAGGATTCGGAGGCTCTGGGGGTGGATAAACCGTTGGAGGAAGCCATGGTGATCGCAGTGCGGAGCAAGATATCCGAAGAGCATTGCGCTGCGAAATACAGCGAATTTGCTTGGCCGATAGCGGACACGTAAACGTGTGGAACGGGAGAACCGTGGGCGGATTCGGCGGAGTCAGTCCGCTGGGCAGCTGCGGTCGAGCATACTTTGAAGGATTGTACTCCTTTCGGAAGACATATCGATCCTGATACCATTGCCATCCAATCCACTTTATCGCCCTCTCAATGAGCCGAACAACCCGTGAACCTTCCCACTTCTTCCCTGCCCACGATTGTAGAATCGCACTCAACGCACTTCTCTTGTTGAGGATTTGCGTATCGTTCGCAGCAGCGGTCAGAGACAGACAGAGTTGATCGATTGACAAGTTCAACAAAACACCACACCCCCACAGTTCGCCATCTTTCAACTGCTTATCCACAATATCGACAACTCGCTTTATCCAACCAGAGTCCACACCGATCTCTTTCGCTTCGCGAAGCATACCCTTCTCATCGACATGCCATCGATCACGGATGCCTCGATTCGGTGCGATGCCGCCTCTACCGCCCCAGTTACACACTGAATTCAAAGCATTCGCCAACCCACAAACGGCTTCCGCGAACTCCGGGTTGGCATTGACGGCACGTCTATAGTATCCTATAGCATCATTGATACGGCCGGAATCCTTGACGGCATTCGCTAAATTCGCCAGGGCGATATCGAAGTTGCCATCACACTGGACAGCCTGCTCGTACATTTTGATCGCAGCAGGAAGCTGGCCAATATCCTTCAGTAGACTTCCCAGGTTAGTGTAAAGGTGGGCATGTCTCGAATCAAGGTTCAGCCCATAGTTATAGTAAGCCAACGCAAGAGCGATACCGCTGCCTGGCGCGACACCCGGAATGTCGGGGAGCTGACTTTCACCAGCGGTTCGTGTTGCCTTTAAAGACCCGATATTTTGAATGCTTGCAAGGAGGATCCCTACATTGTTCGCTGTTGATGGGCTGGGCTGCAAAGAGAGAGAAAGATAGTAGAGTGCAAGGATGTCTCGAACTCCGGTAGTGGCCCTTAAATTACCCGATGCGGATGAGTTGGACATGCCATCCTGATAAATTTTCGCCAGAGAGAGAAGTGAATTGCTGGTGGTCGAGATCGCTGCTTTCTTGCTCATTCCCTCCGGTACATACTGCAACCCTGGAAGACTCCCGTTAGGCGAAAACACCAACCTTGCCGTCTGTAAGGCCTTGTCCGGAAAGAGTAAGAGGGTGCTGTTGAGATTTTGGCGACTGCTACGGGAACGTACAGTATGTTGCGCTTCATTGCTGTAGGCGGAGAGGATCTTGCGGATGAGACTCTTGATGCTCCGTGGTCTGCCGGCTCCCAGAAGGATAGCATCTTCGAAAGCTGCAGCAGCTCCAACATTATCGCCTAGTGCATAAAGCATGTTGCCCTTTGCATGTATCAACGCGATCATTCTCCCATTATCCGCTCCAGGAATAGCGAAACCACTTGACCCGAAACCGTCGGGAGTATTTCTCGCTGGGCGAGCACTGAAAACAATGGGGCTTTGAAGGCCATCCGGGTAATCAAAGGCTACTCTGTCGATGGATTCAGCTGCTGATACACTTGACTCTCTGCCTTCTGATTCACTCCCTGATTCTTCATCTTGACCTCGAAAATAATCGCCGCCGGGGGGTATTCGAAGCGCTTGTTCGACGAACTGGATAACATTGACGGCATCTTTCCCGCGCTGACTACTACACAGAAGCCCAACGAGGTGCTCAACGGCTTCAAAATAACTCGGCCTCAATTTAATAGCTCGGAACCAATGCTCTAGAGCCTCATCACGACGCTCTAGAGCAAGGAGAGTAGCAGCAAGATTGGAAATAGCCTCGACGTGCCTGCAAAAAGAAGATAGAGAATAAGTATAATCGAAAGGGAAATTAAACAAAAACTGCGAATACTCACGTAGGATCCTTGGTAATAATTCGGTTATACCATCGCATAGCCTTGGAGTAATCACCCAGTCCGTATGCGAGGCAGCCTCCGACGAGCATTCCGTCGATCCAATCCCAGTTACTTTCAATGCATAAACTTGACAGGATTTCCAACGCGGATGCTGCATTTTCCGCCGCTGACACTCCTTTGAAAGACGGGTGAAGCATGCGAGGTACCGATGTAGCGGACGACCGACGAATGGTCCGCAAGCCATCCAACTGCTGCGTGAAATGGCCACGTCCATCCTGGCCACTGTGCGAAAAGCCAATCTGAGATGGTGCAAATTGAGTGGAATGTCGTCTAGCGTCGACGAAGCCACCAGCTGCAGCTGCGTTCTGCTGATGCATTGGAAATGGCGACACACGACTGTTGTCTAAATGGGGCGACTGCGACGTAAAGTCGGACCCCGGCTGGCGAGGCGGTCTCGGAAAGATGCATGGCTTGTTATGCTCGCGGGACCGGGCATCTTGAATTCCTTGAGCAGCGTTTTTCCTTCGAGCATTATGCAACGAAGCTAGCAAGTCAACGTAAACGCTGTGAGCCCAAGAGAGTATCTTTTCCTTGAATTCTGCATTCCTAGGCTGACGAGTGTTTTCTTGGACAGTCGGTTGAGGTCCAATGGGCTGAGCCGGCCAGCCGGTGCCATTTATAGGGTGGATCTGATGAAGCGTTTGATTAGTCGATTGCGTCGGAGCGAACGGCACAGCGTTCTGGTTCCAAAACACTTCCGGTAATTTTTGGGGAGGATGGCGGGAAGGGAGATGTTGATCTAGAGGTTCAGGGTTATATAGAGACTGCAATGTCTGGGGCGGTTGCGCGGCCAAAGCGTTCCAGGAGAAGCCTGGAGGGATAAAATCGGGGGGAGGGATTGATTGTGCATTAAAGCCAGGCTGAAAGCCAGTATATGAGTTTGCATTATCCGGCGTAAGATTATGGCTAAGAATTGGAATAGTTTGATAACGTGAATCTCGAAATGCTGCAGGACGATAAGGTATATAGCCGCCGTCAGGCCAATACGGGCCGTACTGTCCAAACCCGGTCGTGTCAGCCGGCCCACGGCCGCCAGGTTGGAATGATGACGCTAGAACGGTCGGGATGGCGGGTATGTTTTGCCAATAGACTCTCTGAGATGGCGCCAAAGTAGGGTTATGCTGCAAAACCGAGTCGATATTTTGTGGGTAATTCAACGAGCGAATCCAGTTGGTGTGATGGGCACTTTGAGGTATGACATTTTGGGGGGTGTTGAGGCCACTGGGATCTGGCTTGAAGCTAGGGGCGAAATTTTGTCGTTGCAAGATGTCAGGCGGTTCCAGAGGTTTGTACTGCAGGGAGTCCATGGAGAAGGCAACGCGAGGCATCATGAGTTGGTCATTTTCCAACGAAGATACCAGAATGTGCTTCGAAGCCGGGGGCTGGACAGAACTGTCAGTCGCATCGTATCCGGCAGCAAGAGTCCCACTTGGTGTTTTCCGACGAAGAGTACTCTCTAAGGCATTGGCATCGCGCGACTGGCGAGAACCAAGTGTTGGCCGGGGATTCGGCCGCTGTATTGGGCGAATGTAATGGACTCTGGAAGCGAGGGTTGGCTGCAGCGATGCAGAGGCATGCTGATCCACATCTCCATGGCGCTGGCTTGGGTAGAAATAACCGGCTGTCCCGTCATACAGCGTGTGCAACTGGTCGAACAGCGGGTTGTGGTCTAGATGGTTGTGTGGCAGGAAGTGATGCGACGGAGGCTGGGCGACTGACGGTAGCATGTTTGCGGTTGAGTCGGGAGAGATAGATCGAAACGAGAGAGCTTCCGGATAAAACTGGAAGGAGCGGCAAGAAGATGGGATGTTTGTCCGCCCTCGTTCATCGACCAAACAATCTCCTTGATCGTTTCCGACACCTCATCATGGGCACCTTTAATCGACGTCCCAGCAAGTAGATATACCTTTTTCACTCTCCGCCATTCACGACAATTGCCTCACTATCCGACAATGAGCTCAGGCTCGCAGGGCGGGAAGTCTCTGAGAGGCAGTGAAAGAGTAGAAGTTTTCCGACAGATCTATCGACAAAACTATTTTCTTTTTGGTAGTATAACGGCGATCGTGTCACAACACGGAGAGGATCGATAAATAGGGTGAGACACTCCGAGTGGGAGCGGGACGTCCCGCAAGATGAAGCAGGCTAATAGACTGCACAACAATCGTCAATCACCTTCACGTTCGACCGATTGGGGGTCTGTCGCTGCAGTCGTTGGGAAAAAATGAGAGATCGGATCGTACAGTTTATGACCCAAGCAGTCGAAAGCTTTTCCGTAGACAATCGGAGCGGGTGCGACAGACGAAAAGTGCTTGCTCTGGGGCCGATATACGTATACGTGCTTCTGTGTCCAAGCAAGGAATAAGCATGTATCAAATCGGAAGCTTTGAGCGGTTTGAATTGTACTTTTTTCTTTAGGGCGGTCAGCCAGAAATAACCCAAGACAAGTCACTGTTGACGGGCGGGATGGTGTTATCTGCGATAGGTTAAGGTTAGGAACTGTCCTATTGAATTTGTTTTGGTGTTATAACAATTGAAAAGTTGCTAGGGTGTCCCTTGGTGAAGAAACTGGGCGTCAAAGATTAAAGGACAGAATATTCAAGACAACAAGAGAGAGGAAAAGAGTGTTGACAGTGGACAGAAGAAGTCAATCGTCAAGGTGAATACATGGACGTACCACGAGGGACAAGAGTGACAATTCAGTCGATCATCACGAGTCGTCAGAGGGCACAAGAATGAGAGAGGCGTGCTTGTGGTGACTGGGGGTTGGTTGGGATGGAAGAGAAGATGCAGACCAGGTCCAGCCTCGATCGTCAGGCCACCAAAGCTGAAACTGCATCGGGGACGCAGAGAGAGGCAGAGACAAATCAGTTCGAGGAGGGCAACGTTCTTATGAAGTGACGATGGTGGTGATGGTGGTGGTGAAGGGCGGGCCATGTAACTAGCCAAGCAACGGAGGACCCAGTCAGCCCAGGCGTGTGAGAAATGGTGTAGAACAACGGGCGACGATCAAAGCACATCCCAATTCCACGAAAAGAAATGATAGTGCATAACCTATACGGCCGACGCGGGAGAGCTAAGAGAGAGTGACTGACCTTGCATCGACAACGCTTTCTGCTCAGGATGTCGATGATGATGAAGGGAAAGGAATGGATATAAAATAGAATAAAATAAAAAAGAGACTCCCTGAACAAAACTCCACTCGACCGCAAGCGGGCAAAGAACAAGAGGGCTTCTCTCCTCAAGGTGGAACGGGCGGTGACAGGGCCCCGGTTTGAGTTTCAGTGGGCGGCGGCGGGCTGGAATCAGCTTCGAGAAAAGGCAAATAGAAGGCGATTCCCAAGCACGAGTTTCACCATCTAACCCAACTCTACGATGCTGACGGTCATGTTGGTTTTGCTATTGGGCTTCTCTTCTTTTCTCCTTAACGTCAAGGGCAGTCAAGGGCCTTCACGAGGCTTCACGGGCTACCAGCACATACGCAGATTGCAGGGGACTTTGCTGGACCTTTTCGAACCCCCTCTTCTCCCATCTCTCACCGGATCACTCACCCTGTGTGGTTGTAGGTACAATACAAGCTTGAGGCTCACCACTACTGGGCCTACTGGTACTCTGTATAGCTTCTCCGAATACTTGGAGTCTCATGGTTTTAGCCTGTTGTAACAACGCTGATCTGTACTGGTCTGTGCTCGCTGCAAGATCTCCACTTGTCTCCGGTCTTCCCGCAAGTTCTGGAATAGGGAAGCGAGAATGTGTACGGACATATCTACACGCAGTCCTCTGCTTAGATAGGATCACGACATTGCACTCCATTAGTTACAGGAATCTAATATGGTATACAGACATGCAAGGTCAGCCGTAGGATTCGATGAAGAGGGAAGACGGATATATATACCTCTTCAGGAAACAGACTGCAGCATCTCAGGAACAAGCCTCTACCATTGAAAACATTGTTCCCGCATGACCCCAAGTAGATAGTTCCATCAATGGTTCTGCCAAGTGCAGTCTCAGTGAAGGATCATGCAGCAGGACGGCCGTTAGACGCCCAGGTGAGGAGTAACTGCAGGCCAGGGTTGGTGGCTTTGAAATCAGAGAAACGAACAACCCGACAACGGTCATCACCGTCCATACCGAATCACATCCTTTTGCAGAGACGAGTCCGGCGCCTTCTCCAGCTTCTTGTGTTGTGTGATACGAGACAAAGACTCCGTCAGGCTGCTGAGCATCCTCTCGGACTGCTGGAAACACGGGGGTGGTTGGACTTGTTTGCCTCCCTGAATCCCTCCTCCCGCATCCTGGGATAAGCATTCCTTTTTCAAGCCACAACCATACCGTGGTTGACCGGGACAGACTCGTGTCACTTCAGGATGCAGAAAGGGCAAATCTTGTTCTATTTTCACAATCCTCAAGGCATCAGCCCAAGCAAGGCTCAAGCGATCGTGGATCCACCAGTGGCTGATAGCTTTGATGGAGTCATCTAAACTAGTCAACTTGGCCAACATCGTATCATCGAGTCATTACCATGGATGTCAGATGGTCGTTCTTTGTTCTGCCTCGGAGACTCTCAAGCACGCACCCGATTTCTGCAGAAATGAAACCGAGCAGTCTTCTTCTTCCAGCAATCTGCAATACTCCCGCAGTATAGCAACACACTCGGAACATCTCTCAATCACAAAAACCATCACATTTCAAAATTCAGAAACACTTCTAATCCACCCTCGGACCACAGTGGAGTGTCACCAACGCCCCCGCAGTCCCTAATATCGTTTCCCACCTTTTTCACCTTCAACTCTTTCCGAATTTTCGTCTTTCTCCTTTGCAGCAACTGCTAGTGACTTGGGATCCAAGCCAGTAAAAAGACCACAACTGCCTGGGTCTTGAACATTGCCAACTCCCTAGTCATCCATCCACAGCAGCCAAGCCTCCACAGAACTCACCACCCAGCAGGCCAAGACGATCTTTTTATATTGAGCACGCTCTCACGAGAGCCTGCAGCCCAATCCCTGGCATATGCATCTCCAGATGCATCCCAAGCACTTATGGTAGCCTGCCATACGGCGTACATATTCGATAATTGGTTTGTTGCTCTGCATGAATCACATACGGGAATTCTACAGGTTGGAAATACATACTCCGGTGCATATAGACGGCTTGCATTATGCATCTATTGCGAACTATTTTAACATTACATGACTACTACATGGTTACACAAAAAGGACAGTGCCTTGCAGTCATGCAACTGGAATCTTGCAGCATCACAATCATAGAATGTAAATAGCCAGACGAAAAAAAAAAAGTTATTTCTTTTATTTGACTTAGAAATATTATTAGTTTATCCTTACATTGTTAGTGCTTATTTTAATGGTTTATATGGTTTAATCGTTATGTTAATGTTCTTCCTTATTTTAACTTTAGGATTTGCCTTTGAATTAGGTAAAAATGCATTAAAAATTGAAAGTAAACAAATGTATAGTTTTGATACAAAAATTTGAGATGGTTTTTCTTTAATATATAAAGCAGGGATAACTAACAGACTGGGATACCTTTCGTAGATTCCTCGGAAACTGATGCCATGCCCATTGCTGCCGGAAACAACCAGAGAGCTACAACGCTAGAAGGGATTGTCATTGGAATGCATCCACCAACCCCAGAACTATCCAATACAAACCCTAGTACTTACTTATTGGAAGTACTGGTTTTACTGACTGCGTTGTCCTTCAATGCAACCTGTCATGTGCACGTTCGATATCAGGAGAAGCAAGTTGGAAAGGAATTGGAAGGGAGCCAAATCATGGTCCAAACCCGAAACCTTTTACGGACCTCGTTTACACAACTACAACATCGTTTTTCGAAGCCATGTGGTTTCGAGACGGGTTTTGAACAAGGTGAAAATAAGGGATACCTTCTGCATTTCTATCACTTCTTGCAAAGGTACATGTGACGCGGTAACTTGTACCAAAGCTTTCATTAATTTAATATATTGTTAAGTACGGAGTAATTGACAAGACATTGCTGCAAGAGGAACATTGGTAACAAAGCGCCACAGGACTATGCGGAGATACCTAGCATTCCAGAGCCACAATGCTTTCTATGAGATGTCGACCACAAATGATGGACCACTGTATCCACATCGGGGCTCCTATTCCCCGCGAAGGAAAATAGGAACTCCAAGATACCGCGGTGAGTAGTTGGTCAAGACGTTCGAAAACACCTTTTTTCTCCTTTGCGTCAAAATAAGCCCATACCGTGAGGTAAGTTTGACTAGCAGAAGCTAGGCTGGTGCAGGCTAGAGTGTGGCAAAGGTGCAATATTGCAAAATGAGTCTCACAGCTTCGGATCTCTCCAAAATGATGGTGGCAGCATGGTACGCTAGGGAGGGGAGAATCGGTTTAGTGGAACAGGTCAGTCTTTGAATTGTGTAGCAGTTCATTTCTCGTAAACCACGTAAAAAGGCAATCAGAATACCCTCGAGCGCCGCATATGACTTGAGTCTCAATATTTGCGCCCACGAAATACCTTAAAAGAGCCTAGACCCGCACCAAGAAAAATTCGTTTTTAAAGGTATCCCAATGCAATGCTTACTCCGATGGAACTGTATGCAAGTCAGTTTCTGAACAACCAAGCGTTAAACGGCATGGTTAAGCCGGGACAACACATACTATCAATTTCACCAGACTTGACGTCGTCACTGACATCTTTCGGGCTTCGTCCATCAACCTGGCAACCAACAGAGAAAGCGGTTCCCAAGATCTCAAGAACAGTACCCTTGAGTTCCTTGGCAAAGCTGCGCGATCTCATAGTACGAGCAATCTCAATGATATCATCAAGTGGGATCGACTTGGTATGCTTGATGTTCTTCTCCTTCTTGCGGTCTCGTGGGGGTTCCTTGAGAGCCTGGATGACAAGAGAAGAAGCAGATGGGACAACAGAGATCTGGGCTTGACGGTTCTGGATGGTAAGCTTCACTGTAACGCGAAGACCTTTCTGTAATCAAAATGTTAGTAAAAAGCCATTGTCCTCTCGTTACTTGAGTCTGCCAGTTGAGATTTCGAACGTACCCAGTCGCCAGTAGCCTTGGCGATGTCTTCACCAATCTTCTTGGGAGAAAGACCAAGAGGACCAATCTTGGGAGCAAGAGCGGATTGGGCTCCGACCTCACCACCTGTGGTTCTCAGGTGACTGCCCTTTTGTTAGAACACAAGTACTTTTCGTTCCTACCTCTGTTTGCCGAGGAGAGGACGAGGAAGTAGAGTACTTACATCACCTTCACCTCACTGGGATCGAACTTTGGAGCTATTTGAATAAAGACATAAGTCAACCGCCATTGGGATAACACACAAGAAGACGATACTTACGCATGGCGAGTGCGAAAGGTGGTCAATCTTCCTTGGTGGTAAAGGTTCGTTTGAACTGGTTTGGAGAAAAGGAAAGGTCAGAGAAGTTTTGAGGATGCTTTTGATGTTTCTCGAACTAAGCGAATCTGCACCGGCTAGGGCAAAAATATTCACGTGATCGGAATTACGGCAAAACAGTTCCGCCGAAACATACTTTGGAAAATCGAATCCAACCTCCGTTCTAAGATTCAGCAGGATAAAGGAGAAAGCCTAATGGAAATTGCAAACTAATATTTATTACACAAGACTATCCCTCCCACTGGGTGAAACTCTAGCAATCTGACATCGATTTACCTTAATTGGTACCTGACACCGCCAATCTGTAGGACGAGTTAGAACTGAGAGCCGCAACAGGGAAAAGTGTGTGCTTACTTCATTAAGTGTTCCATAAAAGTATGAAGGGAGACATCATCCGTAAATAGAGTCTGGCCAGATTGAGCATCGCCATAACCGCCGGTAGAGTGAGTGGTGGATGGATTGAGCTTGGACAGAAGGAAACGAGCTTGAGAGCCTCCGGCATCACATATGATGAAACGCGGAAGTGGGAAGCGGTCTTGGATTAATTCCTGCGAGTGTGTTTAGAATGGCTCAACAGCGCAGCAAATCAACAAGGAAGAAATCATACCTTGGCGTCTTCTTTCGGTTGTTCTAGGATAGCTCTGAAGTTCTCATAGCCTTCTTGGTCTTGATAGCCTGCTTTTCTCCACGCTGCCATGGTCTCACCGTGGAATATAAGGATATGGAAAAACGTGTCAAGAAGGAGAATATGAGCGGGCTGAATAGAGGCCGAGTCGAGAAGTACCGGTTGGGAACCTTCGTGATCGAGTGAATAGGAATCCAATGTCGGCTGGATCATAATCAGAGAATCACCAACGAATTCGTGGTTTAAGACATGTCGATAGAATGTAGTCTCGTCTGGGGAATTGTTAAAGACCTGTAAGAACTGACTTCTCCGAAGATGGAACATAAATTGTGGGTAGAGAGTGAAGTTCTTTTCCAGTCGGAACGACGTAGGATCGTCTTTTCGATAATCGGCAAAGCGTGAGCAAAGCCTTATGAGCATGCGGTCCACCCATCTCAAGACATCGGGACCATCGTCCACGTCGGCCTTAAACACGGCGATGCGAGCCATGAGAACGGCAGCAGCCTCTTGATCAAACGATAGAGCAAGTGCAGAGTCCCCTGTTGGGCTACTCAGTGGTCTCGCGACAGTTGTAACTCTAAGGTGGTACTGGCCCGAAGAGTGCTGGTAATAGGTCAAAAATTGCATCATAGCCTTATGAGGCGCTTGTTGCATAGGAGCCGGGCCTCCCTGGTTCGCGATTTCAAAATAGATACCATAGCTTGCCGCTGGGTCAATTCCACACATCTTCCAGGAACAGGTATTCCCAATTCCGCACTCAGTTTCCCCAACAGAGCTTGATTTCTTGTTTAACGAGACTGCATGGCCAATGAGACCGGTGACCTTGAGTTCTTTAGTCGTAAGAACCTCCAAAGCGGCATTGAATCCCATAAGAAGATTATCATTCGCGTCCCTGTCGAAGATGCGTACGAATGATTGCTTAAACTGAGAAGAGGTGAAGGCATCTGTCAAAACCATGTGGCCACCGGTGGAATTCACTAGACCTTTCATTTCAAGGAGACCAACTTGGTCAAGTGACCCAATGAAAATATCAACGACGTGACCATTATGAGCAACACGTTTGGCCAAGTTATCGTAAAACTAAAAACTTGTCAGCAGCAATCTCTATTCGAAGCGAAGTAAGTGACGAACCTTGACTGCTTTCTTAAAGTATTTGATGTTATCACGGTCGATATCGTGATGAGAACGTATAGGTTCCTTCAATTGCGGTCCAACTACCAAACCCGGGCCTTCGGTTGGGGGTCCGCTGGTGAAAAGCATGATGCGGCCACCGGCATTTTGGAAAGAAGTCTCCATCAGACCAATTGCGACACTCAGAGCAACTCCGGTACACCGCAATGGACGTCTATCATTGGCAACAGGCCACGGGTCCTGCTGAAGCTGTTCCAGTACGTTGGTGATTTGAAAATCGGCTTGCTGCACAGGGAGAAGAAAACGTGCTGCTGGTGAGACTGGGGGGCCGGGTCTTCCGGGTTGCTGTGGTACTGATGCACGAAGCCCAGGTGCAAGAAGACCAAGCATCTCTTGTATTTGTTTCGTGGTGTAATCTTTGCTGCCTTTGAAGACATACGATTTGGCGCATTCCGTATAGCCGAGCTCGTGAATTTGTGCCTATCGGAATTAGTCTACCGCCGACAATTATAAAAATGTAATCCATACCATGGTACCGAAGGTGATAAGACCGACAAGCGCATTCGGTGGCAGTAGCGAGAGACTCATAATGAGTGAGTCTTTCACGGCTTTCAAGCCATCCTCTTCCTGACAGGTATCGACTACGAAGAGGAAGATAGGCGGGGCAGGTGCCGGGCGTGCTAGCTGGTATTCAATGGTTGTGCTGTGGGGATGTAACTCCGGCGGGATAGTGTTTTCTGTGATATCTTTATAATGTGGAGGAAGAGGATTTCGCTGGAGACAAAATGGGCATATCCAAATGCGCGCACGAATGTCAACATTACTAGAGCGCGTTAGTGAGCGGGCATCATCTATGTTCACGGAAGCTAACCACGTACGCATATGGATTAAGGACTGCCCTACAGGGCTGCTTGCAAGTAACTGGTTCATATTGTAGCAATGGAGCATCTGGTCGCTCCTTCAACGGGGTGTAAATGGCTCCAATAGGTACCACAAGACGAGATGCTTCCTATCATTTCCTTGTCAGCAAAGGAGAATGCTGACATTCAGTTCCAGCGTTTCCATACCACGCGGTTGCTTGGAAATGTATTCCAGCTCAATCGAATTCCATCTCGCTCCTCAATCTCAGTCCACTGATCCTTCAACGCATCGTAATCCATGGCGAATTGGCAGGTCCAAGACCAACTTCCTCTGAGGGGCTAAAGACAAGAAGGCACAGAGAAGTTGGAAAGAAAAGCTCAGAATAGATATCAGCAAAAGCTTGTCTAAAACATAAATATCATTAAACCTCGGGAATAGCGCGTTGCAAGCAGGTCTCCCTCAATGATCAGAGAGTGGGAAGTATTCTGGGGTATCTTCATGTGGCTCATGAGGTAAACGAGGGATAAAGCCAGGTTGCAGGATTTGTGGCTTCTGTCGTCCGCCGTAGCACACACTAGCACAACTGTTTAAAAAGCTCTCTCTCAGCCTTTCGGACCTCTCTGTTTCTTCTTTCTTCTTTTTTTAATCTACATCGCCGACTTCTACACATTACTATGCCAGCTTCTGTCTTTTCTTGATGATGTCGCTGTTTTCGCGTCGAGCGTATAAGAAAATATTACCCATCGCTGGGCACCTGGTTTTGAAAGCTCATTTTGATGCTTCACGATTGATCGGGAATCAGCCGCGGTAACATAATGCGATTCGTTCTATCAATTCGGTAGATTGCACGAGTAGAATCATTGAGATACAGTCATCTCTCCGAACGGAAGCCCGTAGCACACAGTGTAATCTGGTTTAAATGATTTGACGACAGCAATCCCAATTCTCCAGATATATAACTACCCCAAGCTCCAGCACTACGCCGGAATTGAACAAGAACCACTGCTATCAAATGCGAACAATAATACGGAGTACATGCCATCGTAAAACATTTCATTATGCTGTCATTTCCACGTCTGCCTTCGAGACTCGACCTAAGTTCTTCAGCAAGTAGCTGCGCTTGAAATATGTGTTGGGATGGACGATTGTGTCAAGGTCGGTTTGACTCATGATCTTTTCATCCTTTGCTTTCTTAAGTTCATCCTTGTGCGCATATTCAAAGACGCGGTTGCAAGCAATGTGATATCGCGTTCGCCCAACATCTTCTCGTACTCCTTGTAGCGTTTCCTTGTCGTTGACTCCGGTGGCTTGGAGCAGGGCTATAAGATTGTCGACGGAGAAATGGCGATACGGACATCCGTGAGTTTGACCGGCACCTGGGGCGTTATCTGTGAGGATCCTTTGACAAGAATACGGAGGGTATCCCCTCCCTCGTCGATTCGAGTCGCCCCCAACGTCGCCATAGGCATGGCGAATATTGTATTTGTATTTCGAGTTGAATTCATCGTCGGTAAAATTTCTAAAGGATTGGCGCCAGAATAATATACAGTCCTCAAGCGACAATCCAATTCCTTTTAGGAACAAGGTATACTGGAGTCGACCGAAGTGTTTCAGATGGGCGTTCTTGCGTAATTGCATATGTAGATTTCGCATGCAGAGGGGAAAGTGGTTAGATAAAGCGTCGATCGATGCAGCAGTGATAGGAGCTCCGGGAACTGCGCCTTCGCCCTCGGAGTAGGAGGTATCCGACGTTCCAAAGTTTTTGGAAAGATGCTCAAGGATTGGAAGAAGACGGTCATCCTCATCTAGACGTGGTAGGGCTCTGCTAGTGAACTGTTGGTTCTGGTCAGCGAATACACCTCCAGCAGTAGAAACGGGTATTGTGCGCCAACCTCGAGAGCTTTTTCCAGCCGGGCACTAAACTCGGCAAGGATCATACTAAGCTGCTCTCGTAAAGGAACGTAAGCTTTGCCCTTCTTTATGAGAATGTTTCTGCGTTCCACCAGCTCCGGCACTCTCTCCCAGTCTACTTTGAACCAACCCTCGTCATCCGTCCGTTTCAATCCTGGTGTCGCAGCAAAGAGGCCTTCCCCCAGTTCGCGTTTCTCTTCGTCAGATACTATATCCCAATCGAAGTTCAAGCTCTCCACAAATGCTTTCCTCTCTTTTGAATCGTCTTGCTGAAACCGAAACTTGAACAGCATCGTCTCGAGACGAACAAATCGTCGTCGGAGGTCCTCCGTCGAGGAGAATGCAAGTCGCAATATGAAATGGGAATAGTGGTCTTTTTGTCGTTCATCCCTTAGCCTTTGGTCGACACCTGAACCGGAAGCCGTATTCGAATGGAGAGGGAGAAACTTTTGAAGAAGGGGAGTGATATGTGCGGCAGTCTCTGCCGGAGCCTTGTTTCGATACGAGCATGCTTCTAGTTCTGAGAGAACTGCAGTTGGATGAGTTAGAAACTAAGCTGAACATCACATAGTTTTTAATAAAGTGTAGAGTACTTCTTAAGCGATCAATCGCCCATTGCTCAAACTGCTCGAGCGTAATTTCAGCGGTGGGCGGGACATCGTAGAAGTTCAGCCGGTATGCATAATCTTGCTGTTTGTAAGTCGGAGCAGCAAATTGCTTCCGTTTGTAGTCAAGGCCAGCGCGGCGCTTCGGATCAATTCGACTTTTATCGTACTGGAACATCTTCAGAATGCAGTTTTTAATGGACGTTGCAAGCTGTCTTCAAAGCGTTGTAGACTTTACATTGGATTTCGGCCACGAAGGCGCGACGCGACGCCGGCCGCGGCCGGGGGCCCGTGCTCCAATTTACCTTTAAGTCACGCGTTTTAACATTTCGAGTTACCTAATCCCTGCCTTTTCACGTGAATAAGTGCAGGTGCACGTCCCTTCAGCTTACTCATCCGGGGGGATTTCAACGACTCGGCGATTAGTTCTCGTCTGACCCCCCCAACGGGATTTCTAAATCTCCATCATTCGGGAAGTCCGTCATTCACTTCTTTGTTATATATATATTCGCTCTACTGAGCAATCCCCTAGCAACCTATTATTTATAACGCATTTTGGTTTTTTTCTCTCTCTGGGTTTCACGGTTACTCACTCGGCCAAGATGATTTAGTTGCAAATCCGTCCGTTTCTTGCCGTTTGGCATTCGAACCTGTCGCCTCCGTTTGCCCGAGCCCCCGTCAGTTGGATTTTTTTTTTCGATATATAAGACTGGAAAGCTGTACATTGTTCTGAGAATGTCTACTCTCGCAAAGAAATTAGAAAAAGCCGCACGGATTATCCTCATCGGCGCTCCTGGTGTGGGAAAGGGCACTCAAACTGAGAGACTGGTTAAGAGATACCCGCAGCTGGCCTCCATCAGTTCGGGGGATCTGCTTCGGGATCATGTGCGCAATAGAACACCTTTAGGTTTGTACTCTCCGGCTACTTACTAGTATAGAATGGAGTTAACACAGACACAAGGCATCAAGGCAGAGTCCGCCATCCAAGCAGGCAAGCTCGTCCCGGACGCCATGATACTGGATCTGATATCCTCCGAGCTTCTATCCAAAGGCTGGCTTTCTAACTCGGGTTCGAAATCGTCTTCATCGTTTTCCGCCACAAACTTGAATCCTACCGCATCTTTTATCCTCGACGGGTTCCCGCGAACAGCCACTCAAGCGACCAGTCTTGAAAGTCTAGTCCCTATCAACCTCGTCGTGCACCTGCTTACACCTCCCGCCGTCATAATTTCTCGTATTGCGTCCCGGTGGGTACATGCTGCTTCAGGCCGGGTATATAATACCGAATTTAATCCACCGAAGGTCCCTGGGAAGGATGATCTTACCGGAGAACCCCTGGTCCAAAGGCAAGATGACTCGATCGATGTGTGGAAGCAGAGATTAAAAAAGTTTGAAGAAACGAGCCGATCGCTGCTCGAGCATTACGAGCAAAAAGGGTGTCTGTGGCGAGTTGAAGGCAATTCTAGCGACGAAATAAGCCCAAAGCTTTTCGCTGAGATTGAGAGAAGGTTTGGTTAATTGTATCTTTCCCCGGATATATGTATAATTATCAGTGTAAAGGGATTTTTTGGTACCAGATGACCTGGTGTTCTTATGGTCCAACTTTGGCGTTTCAACTAGAGGCTTGGGTGCTTCGTTGCTCCATGGGTTGTTACTTACGGCTATAAAGTCGTCTTCATGTTTCAGAAACATCGATAGCATTATAAATCAAAGACCATTTACAACAGTCAGCTTGACATCATTCATGATACATAGACAATCATCGCCATCACGTACAAAACGGGTATTGAAGAAGACGATATAAAAGAACCCCGACCAACTCCAGGGCTTGATGCAAGGATCCCGTAAAACACCCATACATAAAACACACATCATTCCTCACTTCTTGAAGCTCCCGCCTGCTTCTTTCTTCTGCTGCTCCTCCGCCACCATTCTCGTCTTATACTCCCTCGGACTCTCCCAGTCGCCCTTGTTCTTTCCCTTCAACGCCTTCCAGAGCCCCTTCCCCTTATTCTTAGCCCACGCCTCTGTTTCTCGATATTTCCTTTCCAACTTCGCGCCACCAAACTCCACACCCGTCTTGGCCTCATACACCGTCGCCAATCCTTGTTTCAGCATCTGAAGCCCAACGTCTTGCTTGAAGAATAGCCAGCGACGGACGTAGACGGTGGCCACGACGCGGCCGTACTGATCGGGACGGTAGAGGTACGCGCGTACCCGTCGATTAAGGAGGTAGTTTGTCAACCAGGAATGTGCTTCCTGGGAGAACGGTTGGGCGGGACGACCGAAATGGGGGAGTTCGGGGGCATCAACGCCAGCAAGGCGGATATGGATCTTTTGAGAGGGAAGGAAGCCGGTGTTAGTCAATGGTTGTCAGGGCTCCGTTTGCAGAAAGAAAAGAGCTTTAATTGATAAAAGCAGAATTTCAAAGGGGGATGCGGACAAGAAAGAAGATAAGAGAATCGTACAGTCCTGTTCCTCAATTCATTCTTTCCCGTGGGTACTTTTCGCAACCACTCCCATCCTCCCAGCTTCCCGCCAGGAGTGTGGTACATCCGGAAATTATCTCCATCTCCAACACTAGTCACTTTTCCCAGCAAGCTCCGTCGTCTGAAAAACGAAGGAGAGATATGGCCCGCTTGAGGTATCCGTCGGAGGTACTTGCGATGGATGTGCACGCAGAGCAGGATGCCGCCTGTAAGCAGCGCTGTCGGTATGATGGTCTTGGGCTCTGTAAACTGTTTCCAATCTGTTGCGTCAAGTATTGAGTTCCAATCTTTGCTGGACTGAACTTGGGATAGTCTTTGCTCGGAAGATGCGGTGACTGGTGCTGTCGAGGGGGCAGGGTTCAAGCTGCCTTTGTTAGACCGAACAATGTCATTGTCGTTGTTGTTGTTGTCTTCGTGAGGGCCATTGGGCGGTGGTGAGGCCCAGAACAGCCATCTCATGACTGGCTTTTCAAGCTCGGGTGAAGATACTTGCTGCTGGATTCGCGTGGCTCTTTGTTGGGGACTGGGGAAGTTTTATGGGGGTCCGGCACGTTTGTTTCGGGTCAGTGTGCATCAGTGCGGATGGATGAATGCCAAAACTCCAAGGCGCAAGATGGCCCGACAACAACCAAGCAAGCAGCAAACCAAAAGATTCTACCAGTGCATTTTAGGTAAAAGAGATTCTTTAAGAAGCCTATTTGTATCAATTCTGTATTCTATTTACGAACTACACCGAGAACAATACATACGTATACACAGATAGTTTTCTTTCGAATCCAACTCCCAGTTCGAAACGAAAAGAAACGTCGCCAAACAACAACATGGAGAAGTCCAGACTACTCCATCCTGAAATAAATTGAAAAACAATAGCATGGATCATGAAGATCTAACCAAAAACTCGAAGCCAGTTTTATGCAAGCATATAAACATATATCGCAAGCCGCCCAAGCCAGAACTATATCGAGACCATAACTGTCACCGTTCATTTCATTGTGAGCGGCAATGCGCCCCTCGCTCTATTGGCCGCGGCATTAGCCAGATCCTTAAACCTGTTGCCTTTTGCCTTTTGGAGATAAACGAGGAATGCAAGGAAGAGAAGTTCAACCCTAAGAAACGAAGTTAGCCAATTGGACGGTATCTGTTAAGAGCAAGGCCAGCAATACCTTTCTTTGGTCATCATCAACAATCCTTGGACCAAAAGGCCCTTTATAAGCTGAGGTCCAATTCCCTTAAACAGAGCAAAGGGACCCTCGTGTTCAATGATATAAGCCAACACTTCGCTAAACGACTTGAAATGCTTTCCTTCTCTCGATGGCGGTGGGCGAGACTGCAGGCAGACCTTTGCAACAATCAATGGCTGAGTAGCGAGAGTCGCAAGTGACTTGGACATGGCCCCCAAAACTACACAATAAATTAGCCCTGATTTTCCTGCGCAAGTTCAACAAAGTCTACCCACCAAAAGCCTCCCAAGGCCTCAAGTTTGCTTTCCCAGGAAAAATGACATCCCTCAACCTTTGATAGGCACCGTAAGTGATTGCTGGGTTCACAACGAGCACAAGACTGGCCTTGAGGCCTCTCCACAATCCGCTCCAACCGTCTTCACTGTGAACCACCTCCTTGCCGGTTTCCATAAAACTCTTCTTTTCACCCTTCTTTTGCGTCTGCTGTCTAGTCGTGACGACCGACACCGGTATCGTAAAGATCTGGGCGATGGCGCCGGCGATAGCACCAAGGGACAATTCAATGGCGGTATTCGGAGGATGGGGAAGATCCGATTTCATATATAAAGTCCGCACGATTGAGTACCAGTAAAAATACGCGAAATTGGTCGAGGCCACACCGACAAGGGAGCCATGGAACCCGGAGTAGAGCCCTTCGATGCCTTCGTGGGCAATGATTTTCTTAATCGCATCCAACGTAGAGTCGTAGAAATGGTGGTGGTCATCATGGTGGGCGGGTACGTTCGTCACTTTTTGGGATTTTACTTGAACTTGGAGACGAGTCTTAACACTGTCATGCGTTAGTATCGAGTACAGTGTTGGAAATATCAATGGCTGAATTTTTGCTCACATGTCCAATGGATATACGATTGCATTTGCTAAAACAGCGCCAGCTGCACCGGCAACAGCACTCTCCCACGGCGCAAGTTGCATTTTCGGTTGCCCAGCCATTAGGCAGAATGGTATGCGACGAGCTTGATGGGTCTGTAAAGAGGATAGAAAGCGCAATCACTCGAAGCTAAAGCTTGTGGCGTGAAAGAAACAGGATTTGGATATCGATCTACGAATGCGTTCACCGTGTAGATTGCAGTCAAGGGTTAAAGAGTTCACTGACGAAATTGGGAGAAACAAAATACAAAGGCACGAACAATTAAGATAACTGCAGCGGTAGTGGTAGGAAAGATTCCGTCGGCAACTAGGATGCCATGGAGAGAGAATCTACAATCAGCGTGGGAGATGACGGATGAAAGCAGCGGAAACCTTGAAATCGGCGCCGGTGGGCTGAGCCGAGGCATCACCAAGAGTATGCCGGGAGCCATCCACCAGTGACGGGGGTTCAGAAATTCCCTTGGACCGCAACAAACCCAGATGAACACGAAATGGTCTCCGGCCTTTAACTCACTTATATTTTTAACAGCTCAGGGTGGTCCTGGTCTTCAGTTTCCAATCGTCACAGTTTTCAAATTGTCCTCTAGCGTTCTAGCATGAGCCGTTGGGGGATAAATAGGTACCTAGTTCAGTGATCACCTCGGATGTCGGGGCTTCGGAGACGCAAGTAAAGTGAGTGTGTTGACGATGGCAGAGTTCGTTTGATGGACTGCGTGGAGCCCACAAGAGGCTTGATCTTCCACCTCCATCTTTCCCCACCAACAAGCTGAACTAACCAACTCCCATAAGCGCGCTGCGCTTGACGGCCGCGCTGGGATTTCAAGAAACAACGGGCTATTTTCAATTGATACACGAATCGGCATATGAATGATAAAGATGTCCCAGTTGCGGGATATCAAAACCAAAGCCTTGGTAACTACGCACCTCACTTGAACGTGCAACTCTCGCTGCCTGCAAACATCTCTCACTAACCCCTCCATTTCCAGCAAGCTGAGAAGGATGTATCTGCATCAACCACGCAGAGTGAAGCTCTAAAAGCCGCCATCAGGGCGGCTGAGAATTACATGCAAGCCCTCAGACTGACCACTGACCCCAAGGAAAAGAAATCATTCGATGCAAAATGCAAGGACTACATTACCCGAGCTGAACAGATCAAGCACTCCGATAAAAGCAGCAGGATGCCATTCACCACAAAGACCAAAGGGGAAACCAGTCAAAAGAGGGAGCCAGTTTCGACACGCACCCTTTCTAACCGGGAGCAGATTATATTGCTTGAGAACTCGAAACTCCACGGCTTCGTGTTCCCTCCCTGGTCAGCCCAGCCTGACCCGGAAGAGTTCGAACTGGACGATGACGGCGAGTTATTTACGTGAGTACGCCCAAAGGCTCTCTGATCTGAACACCGCTAAGTCTCTATGGCACTAGAGACTGTTCCGAACCTAATCTTTCAAAATCACAACGGGAGATATTCAACGGCTGGAAGCGGCCTTCGGATCTTGTTTCGCAATGTATTGAGGATGATTCGGACATCCTCTTGGTGAGCAAGAAGCCTATGGATCTGGTTCAAGATGTGACAACAGACTGCTCCGTTGTTGCCAGCTTATGTGCTGGAGTTTCCCAGGACTCTAGAGGGTATTCTCAGGTATCAATTCCTACCCTTCAGGGCCATTCAAGAGTCACCGCGCCATGCTAACGATTTTTGTTTCAGTTGCGTTACATGATAAAAATGTATCCTTGTGATAAAGACACTTCTTTGCCGAAATTATCGCCATCTGGAAAGTACATATTTCGTATGCATTTCAATGGCTGTTATCGGAAAGTGGTAATTGATGATCGTTTACCGTCATCAAAAACAGCCAGGTCTCTCTTTGTTGTCGACAGAAACAATCCGACGTCGATATGGCCAGCTCTCGTCGAGAAAGCTTACCTGAAAGTAAGAGGCGGCTACGACTTCCCTGGAAGCAACTCTGGGACAGACATGTGGATTTTAACTGGTTGGATTCCAGAACAAATCTTTCTGCATCATGATGGAGAAGCCTCGGATCAGCTCTGGGACCGATTATATAATTCGTTCCATGCAGCCGACGTCTTGCTGACGATAGGCACCGGAAACCTGACCGCACGTGAAGAGAGAGAACTTGGGTTAATCAGTCTTCATGATTACGCTATTCTTGACATGAGAACTATCAATGGGAAACGGCAGTTCCTAATCAAGAACCCTTGGGCAGGAGGGGCTGTATGGAAAGGCTTTGGTGGAGTTTCCGCTCTTTCCGCATCACAAGAAATCGAGTCCGAGTTTGGACCTCCACAGAGATTACCACTCTCTCCAGGAACGTTCTGGATGGATTGTGATGAGATGTTCCAGAACTTTGAAAACTTGTATCTCAACTGGAACCCTCGACTTTTCAAGCACCGGCAAGACATTCATTTCCGATGGGATTTGTCAAAGGTGCTTCCCGTCCCAGGATGTTTCACGGAAAACCCACAATTTGCTATAACTAGCGAAACTGGAGGCAAGGTTTGGCTGCTATTGAATAAGCATTTCAAGAGCGGAGAGGACTCAGAAGACGTGAAGCAACTTTTAGATTTGGAAGTTGATGAGCCCGGCTTTATTAGTCTTTATGTGTTTGATAAACGAGGCCAAAGGGTGTACCTAAGTGATGGGGCTATCCATCGGAGCCCATACGTTGACTCGCCTAACACTTTGGCACGCCTGGACATGCCCCCAAACACAACGTATACTGCCGTTATTGCGGAGCAATCGCTCCATCGCTCAAGCCATAGCTTTTCTCTATCTGGGTTCTCCACGTCTCCCTTGAGTATTGCGCCAGCTACTGAAAAGTATGCTCATGCTAGAAAGTTTCAAGCAGCGTGGACAATTTCGACTGCAGGGGGGAATGCCGAATCTGAAAGATACCCATCAAACCCCCAGTTTAGGCTCAACGTACCCGAAAACTGCGATATTGCAGTGCTCTTGGAGGCGGAAAATACTGATTTGGCCACTCATGTAAAGGTCTTCTGGTCCAACGGTGAAAGAGTTGCTGAGGTGCGCTCACGGGACATCGTATGTGATAGTGGTGACTACCGCCGCGGCTTTGCGTTGGCTGAAGAGGCAGCTATGACAAAGGGAACATATACAATTGTATGTTCAACATTTGCACCGGATCAGTTAGGCACATTCTCACTCCGGGTCTCAACGACTCGCCCCTGTGAAGTAAGGCCACTGCCCAGAGAAGGAGCGGGACGCCTGCTTATGACTACCGGCCTTGGAATTCTCTCTCCCGGTACCGACCGGATTCTAGCGCCAATCACTGTCTCACGTCTTTCCCGGCTAAAGCTAATTGCAAGGCGCAAAGGATCATGGATCGGACATCGAACTGTAGCTCCATCTCCAATTCTTATGACATTGGAATTGGGACAGGGGCCGTACAAGGAGATCCTTGCCGCTTCCGGTGATGGGGACTTTAGTGATATGATCACAGGGGTCCGGATCGAAAGCGTTGACCTGCAGCCAGAGTTGGGAGTTAGAGGTGGTGTCTGGCTGGTTGTTGAGCGCGTTGGCGGGCCCGGAGGACAGGTTGAAGACCATATTGAAGTGGAGATTCTTTCGGAAGAGAGGCTTGGAATCGGGGCTTGGGGTGTGGGAGACGGTTAGCAGGTCAGGGCCCGTATCATCGATGTGCTCTATGTACTCCGTACTCCGTCTGTACAAAACTCTTGTGCTTCGACCATGGCGATAAGAATTTGCTTTAAATAGTATCTCTCGGCCTCAGAAACCACTCCTCCGCATGATGGAGGACGCTTAGAAATGAATTGTGAAGGCTACTACTCCGTATATCTGTTCTATATCAATGGTTCAATAAATCAATCAATCCAAACTTCATATCAAGTCCCTGCCGCTAAAATTGTTGGAGCCACAAGGAGTCGCTAAGCCACCCCTGTGGCGGAACTATTTTGTGGCTTAAGCTCTAGCGGCCTTAGTCAGCCGATCCGGGGTTAGCGGGGGAAAAACGACCATGATATCACCACTTGGACGGAGGAAGACACTGACAGACAGCTCTTGAGCCTTACTTTCTGAATCAACCATCATTAGTGTGGTTCATATATACTAATTCTCGAAAGCCTCTGCTGTGGTGCGCGGCTTCACAGCTTGTTACAATGTCAACTAACATTCCAGAGAAATTGAAGCCTGCAGACATCGCCCGGTTTGCCACTCGAGCTCATCAGGTCGAGAAAGCAAAGCCTGTCATATGGTATTGGTGTACGACTCAAATTGCCAAAATGTCTCTTCTTCTAACGGGCAGCAATGCGCTGATTTTGATATTCCGCAGGCCAGTACTGGATTGTCAATCAAATATTGTCCAAGAACCTCCACCACTCCGATGAAGAATGTCTAAAGTATACTATGGGGTTGATGGACAAATTGGAGCAGGTTAGAGCTTACTTTTTCCCTACCCACAAGAAAATTTGACTTCGTTTTAGTTGAAATCAAGAAATCGACTGCTAATTTCGTCATTCTCCTTTTTTCGGGGGGTTTGTTCGTCTTGGGTTTAGTTCAAAGCTCAACATGCAGATAATGATGCTGTAACGGATGACACAGCTGGTCAAGCATACGTGGAACAGTTTGGATTTGAAATATTTCAGAAAGCTGAAAACGCCGTGCAAGCGAATAAAACATCATTGTAGGGTCCAATATAAATCCCTCAACTGTGTCGCTGTGCCTGCTACGTTTCTTTTTGGCTAATATCTCTGGTGCAGGCAAACAGCAGATACATTCCAAGCGGCAGCGACCTTCTTGGAGCTCTGCCAGATATGGGGCCAGGTTGACGCCGAGGTTGCTGCTAAGATCAAATTTGCTAAATTCCACGCTTTACGCATTGCAAAGGCCGTCAAGGCTGGCGAGGACCCGAACCTTTCAAATCCATCGTTGGAAAGGAAGGAACACGGAGACGGCCCTCCAATGGAGTCGACGGGTCCCAGAGTCGAGACGCCAGGGAATTCGGGGGTACCTTCAATCAACAGATCGCGGCAGCCATCTGTGGAGGAGGTGCCGGATGACTTTGATAGCGTGCAGAGGAGACTAGCAGCACAGTCAACGGCAGATGAGTCAATTCACCCGTCGAGGTCATCGTCAAGGGCACCTCCACGCGCTGAGAATCTGCCTCAGCCTCCAAGTGCGCCTCCGAGTGACGTTCCAAGTCCGATGATACCTGGCATGATGAACCTCGACGGAGACTTGCGCCAAAGACCTTCTCATCTCTCCCAGGCCACAGTCCCCGACCTCCCAGCCGCACCATCAGATTTTCCACAAAGCTCTCCGATGTCCGGTGTCGGAACACCAACACATCTGGGCGAACCGCCAGACGCATTTCCGTCGTTGAACACTTTCCACTCATTTCCGCCTCCAGCGGTAGCTTCTCAAGAGCCGCCGCGTTCCCCACGAGCATCGTCGCCCAAGGAATTCGAAAGAATTGCGCGCGCGCGAAAGCCATCAACAACGCCATGCACGGTTCCGCCCCAACCGAAGCCGGCGCCACCCATGCCGTCATACGCGCCGACCAGTGGTAACTCTGTGGTCGACGAGGATGCAATGGCGCAGGCGCAAAAGCATGCAAGGTGGGCGGTGTCGGCGTTGAACTTTGATGATGTAAACACGGCGGTAAAAGAGTTGAAAAATGCGTTGAGGGTGCTGGGTGCAAAATGAATGGCAGTGAGTTGGCTAGAGTCTACAGCTTCAAATGATGCGACATTGGACTTTTTTGCTTGTCATAATAGTTCTAGTTTGTACGAAATGAAACTTGTAGCGCAAAAGCTATAGTTAAGGTTATATTGTTTCTAGTTTCGACGGGTTGACTGCTGGCGCAGCGGGCTAAGAACAGACGGGTATATTCACTCGATGCCACACTGGTAGTTGGTACAAGATGTGAAACTGGAAATTCGTATCTCGTGTCCAGGGAATGCTGCGATGACGGTATCGCGACTGCGACGTTTCCTGCCACCTGCCATATGCTTGGGAGAGCCAGAGTAGCAAACTCCTCAATGGGATTGGATCATCTTTTCCACCAATTTAGTTGTGTTCCCATATAGCTAGCCAAACGGAACAGTATTACGGAGTAACTATGTACTCCATAGTCACTGCAGGTACTCTAACTGCCTATACTTATCGACTAGGGTTGGTGCCGCAGAGGGAGCCCAGGCACGAGACAAAAAAACGTGGCAATCCCTTTCAAAGCCGCAGAATCAAAGACCCGCCGTGTTCCGAAGCAGAAAGAGGCCCTGAATCTGGTTCTCTTTGTTCCCCCTTGCATGAGACTCTGGTCGTGCTAAAGGGTCCTGCATGGTCGATAAGTGGACGACTCTATATGCACAGACGGACATCCCGGTCACTCAAACTAGTCCTCTTTCCTCCATTCCAACCGCCAGTCGTGCATCTTGAGAGAGAAAGAAAAGAAGCCTAAAGCCTAAAGAAACTAAGATGGCTGGCAGGATTGAGGCGCGCCTGTCAAAATTCATTTTATGCTCGGGGATTAATTTTAACTGTGTACCCTGGATGCAAGCAACTCGTGCGTGATGTGATGCCAAAACTCGCTAACTAGTGAAATGGTATCCACGGCGCCACAAGCCGTCTGCTTTTCCCTGCTCGTGAACGTGGGTTCTTTTTTAATCAGCTCATAAGGCTCGTGCGACTGGGAGAAAGGTACCCGAGGGAGGAGAGAGACTAGATATCAATGGCTGATAAAAAGACACGGACTTTGCAGGGATTCTGAAGCGCGTATAACTAACTATATTGCTCCAGGGGCAGCGGGCTGGCCATTACTGCACGTATACCCCCATAACAGGGTCTTTTACGACACAAAATGAGGTTATCCAGGCTTTTGGTATCGCATCCCGTCTCCCGAAGAAACAAAAATGACGAAACGAGAAGGGCTCCAGCTTCCCGTCAAAAGACACGTGGGAAAGAACTTCCGGCGGGCATGAAGACTTGGCAAGAGATCCGATCGCTTGCTAGTGTGAGGGCCCAAGAGGCGACTCTACTGTGTACAAACCTCGTATGGATGCAAGTTTTGTGGCTCTGAGCTGGATTGTGCCCTCGGATACGGCGCGGAAATGCAGAATCCTCAAACAGGCCTCTGCTGCTCCTTAGTTACTGTGTGCAGTAATGGCTTTGTCAGTGATGACAACCAGGAATTAAGAACACCGCTATATTGCTTTTTCCTCTCTCTCTCCGTGATCGACTCGTTTTCTCTCTGGAGTTAGAGTTCGACGCGGGAAGGTCCCAGACAATCAAGGCCCATCGAAGCCAAAAGTCTCCAAAGGCAAAAGAAGATAACTAACTAGTTATGGGGCTGAACCAAGAAGAAGAAGGTCGTTGTGGCAAACAGCCAGCGAAACGACATGAGTATACTTGTGGACTGTGTACTGTGTACGGAGCAACTAGCGGTTATCAAGATACTTCTAGAAGAGGACAAAAGACAACAGATACCCGAGCTAGAGGAAACGCGCCACAGACATGTCAAACATGCAAGGGGTGAAACGGGATCGTCTTTCACCGGAATCCCAGGCTTAGTTATCTGGTAGTTGACTAGCCGAAGCCGAAGATCAAGGATGACGACGGCGTTCTATCTCGGTTGTCGCCAACCTGTTCGTGGGGAATGCGCTGTATATCTGTGCCTACTATGGTATGTACTTAGCTACATGGGCGGAGGAACGGGTGCTCTTCCCACGGAGATTGAAGTCTGCTCGTCATCATAGTCGGGTGGCGAGACTACATTGGAGATACACAGCACAACAGTCGGTGAAGCCCATTCCCCCTTTTCCCAAACACAGATGGTCGCACAGAAAACGCGTGAGGACGCAAAAGGGTGAGCAGATGCAACCCGGTTGCTGCAAGGCACCGAATTTGTCGTTCTCTCAGCAGTCGGTCGCAGTCCTGATGCGCAGTGGCTTTTTGTACGCAAAAGTGTAATTTCCAACCATCCGAAAGATGATGATTTTGACTGTGTTTGTAGCCAGCACCGAGTATAAAATCAACTAACTAACCGACTAATTAACTAGTTAGTGGACGAGGCTAAGTCAAGGGAGCGAGCGGAGCACCGCGAAGTGGGCTTGATCGATTCCCATAAATAACTGCAACCTGGCATTCCCCTCTCTCCATCTTCATCTCCGTCTCTCTCTCTCTGTGAATCTGTATCTCTCGACACAGAAATTCTCTGACCTGTTGTCGAGTACAATACCAGCGCACTTCGATTGTTCAATTGTTTCTACCTCGTCACAACAATCAAATTGTGGCTGTTGATCTGTTGCGCAACTGCACTAACTTTGGTCTGATCGTCGACGAGTTTCACCTTCAACCATTCTCACTCCCTTCTTGTATGCAACTCGACTGAACCGCCCAGCTGCATCAATCAAAGTGCCGTCATTTCGATTCGAAGGTGGCAGTTTCGTACTCAACCAAACCATCGTCACTCTCGGGAAACCCTTGCGCCTTGAATTCCTGTTCCGTCTTATCTTTTTTTCTGCACGATGGCCGAGTCGCGGAAGCCATCTGTGTTGATAATTGGAGGCCTAGGTACGTGGCATGAAGCCCCTGTTTCCTTTCTCCACTGCCCCTCTCACGGTAAAAGTACGAATGCTGATACTACTCCTTTGGCTGCTGTCAGGCTTCATCGGTCGCCATCTAGCCCTCCATATCCATGAGAATAAACTTGCATCCGAAGTTCGAATAGTGGATAAACTGCTCCCCCAGCTGGCCTGGTTGGCTCCTGAATTCAGCGAGGCATGTTCGCAGGACAAATTCGTGCAGGCTGATGCAAGCCGCGAACGTATGTTCTCCACCGAACCGGCGTGACATGCAGCCCTTTGACTAACTCCCCAACTTTAAATTCCTGCAGAATCCTTCCCTCGTATCTTCGATCGTCCCAACGGAGCTCAGTTTGACTATGTCATCGATTGCGGTGGTGAAACTAGATTCTCCCAGTCCGACGATGTATACCGCCTTCGAACCCATGCCCCATCTCTCGCCATTGGCAAAGAATGCGCTCGACGGGGAATTCGCGCCCTCATCCAATGTTCCACCGCAACCGTGTATAAACCAGACTCGAGACCGCACAAGGAAAGCGACAAGACTAAACCTTCGTTCAAACTCTCAAAGTGGAAGCTTTCCTTAGAGGAGGATCTGAAGAAAATTCCCGGGTTGAATCTTTGCATACTAAGGTTCCCACGTGTATGGGGCGAATATGACACGGGGTTTTTGACGCCTGCTCTTTGTCTCGGAAGGGTCCACAAAGAACTCAAGAAACCGATGACGTTTTTGTATTCCAAAGATCAGTTCATGCACACCGTTTACGTCAAAGACGCGGTTCGTGCTCTTTGGACGGCGGCAGAATGGCGCGCAGGCAAAGGCTCTGTGGAGAATAACGAAGACCCTCCATTTCCAATCACATTCAACATTGTCGACCACAATGGCACGAAAAAAGGCGATCTGGCCGACGCCCTGACGCAGATATTTAGCATCGAATGCGAGTTCCTGGGAACTTTAATGACGCAGTTCGCTAAGCTGAATCAAGAAGAAATTGTTGATGACATGAACGAAGAAAGCCTTGAGACTTGGGCTAGTTTGCTCGGTGCGAAAGGAATTACCAGGCCGGGGCCAATAAGTCCTTTCGTGGATAAGGAGCTTCTCAGAGACGTGGACGTTTCCGTCGACGGGTCCTTATTCGAAACAACAACTGGCTTCACATACCAGACTCCAAATCTCCCGCAAAACTGGCTGGAGATAATTATCGGAAGCTACAAGAAAATGAACTGGTGGCCTTGATCCATCGTAAGTTTTTTTCCGAAGATAAGCTAGAATGAGACAAAGAAGTTACTACCAGTTTGACACATTGCGTTTTAAAATATCAATTTTTGCATGGGACAGGGAACGTGGCTTGAGCATGTCAATTCTTCTTGATGTTTCGATTTATCTTGACTTTTTTTGCATTTCCCTCGAGCACCTCTTTTACCATTTACTCTTCATCTGAATACCCTTGTAACTATAGATTTTGGTTTAATTCACTTCGCTTGATTTTGAATTTGCCTTTGGGATTTCCTTACAGACCGAAAGAGCCTCCAGGTGTTGATCTATGACAACAGCAGGCGAAAGGGATAGAACAGATCTCCCGTTCTTGCCTGGCTAAATGGATATACCCAGTGATATGGCTGGTTTCTCTGGAATGACAGCATCATGCTTGATTACTTCAACATGTCTTCACTTGGGCACAGTGAAGAGTTGCTTCCTTTCTTGCATGGTAGCTCTTTCTAATGTATCATGGAGCAAATGTCCAAAACCATCTGTTCATCCGTGAGCAGATTGCTGCGACTTGTTGCTGAGATCTATCCAAAAGTCTTCACCCGAATACTGTCGAATATCTTTACATTTTTGCACATGTGCCCACCTGTGTTTTCATCCCAACCCTGCTTGATGGTTGGATACAGTCTTTTCTTTTTTGTTTATATCCTAAGCGCGAGGAGAATATCACTTCTCTAGAGTGGGCAGTATTGCCCAGCAACACGCATAATGTGTTTTATTTATAATTGGTATTGGACCTGTGGTTGCTTCGCCAACAATATACGTGACTGGTGTCTCGCCGGCTTGCGAAATTCCAGGTGGTGCAGCGTGGTACACTCGGATGGTTTTCTATTTACACAGTGTGCGACACATCTCAACACATACTGCCTTCTCCCACAGTTTCGATTTCCCACACAATACCATTTTTCTCAGAATCAGCAGGACTGGACATTCCCGCAAACCCATATCCCTCAAAACCAACAGGATTGGACGTTCCAACAAGACCATATCTTTCAAAACCAGCAGGACTGGACGTTCTCGCAAACCCATACTTTTCAAACCCAGCAGGACTGGACGTTCCCGCAAAACTATAATTTTCAACCCCAGCAGGAGGGGACGTTCCCACCAACCCATGTCTATCCAAACGAGGACTGGACGTTACCACAAGACCATATCTCGCAAGACCAGCAGGATTGGACGTTACTGCAAGGCCATATAAACCAGCAGGAATTACCGCAAGACCAGATACCTCAAAACCAGCAGGACTTACTACAAGGCCAGATACCTCAAAACCAGCAGGACTTACCGCAAGACGAGATACCTCTGGAGGACTTGTGGCTTCCACAATCAGCGTACCCACCGCTGGCTCAGTGGTTTGTGCAAGATATCCAGATTTCAGAGGGCCAGAATCTCTCACAGAACCCAGTACCTCCGCAAACCGAGTGCGCCCAACAGGGTCCCTCTATTCCACCACAACAACAGGTTCTCCCACAGTCTCAGCGATCAGTCCTACAGCAGTGGGTCTCGCCGGTCCGGCCTCCTACTGCAGTTCCTCCTGTGCAAAATCAAAATCCTTTGCGGAATTTTCCTCCTGTTCAGAATCTTCCTTCTGCTCAGAATCATCCTCCTGTTGAGAATCATCCTCCTGTTGAGAATCATCCTCCTGTGCAGAATCATCGTTTTGTGCAGTATCATCCTCCTGTGCAGAATCAACGTCCTTTGCAGAATGCAGGCTCGAACGCAAGGCCAGGGTCCTCCAAAAGGCGGCGGAAGCGAAAAAGATGTCTGAGAAACTAGTGTCGTTGGTAGATGCGATATTCCTTTCTTCTTTTCATTTTCTGTTGCGTGTTCTCGATAACCCCCTTTGTCCTCTGAATCTAGAGCGTCTAGTTTTTTTGATTCAAAGTGGTTTCTTGTTACTACTAGGTTCAATCTCTCTGCTTTCAAATGGGCTGATTATCGTTTCTGGAGACGCTGTTCCTTTATCTGTCAAGGCACTCTCGGCGTCGGACCGGCAGTGGAGACATCCTTATCTCGAACCTCGCATCTCGCATCTCGCTGTCACGAGGAAAAAGACCAAACCGTTGAAACCGTGTATTTGTCGCAGAAAGATTCTACGAATTACGGGAAACTTGAAGCAGTTTGGACCACTAGAGATGTTTTACGTCCCTTTTTCTGTCATTAAAATAAGTGTGTTTTATGTCGCTCACAGGCTCCCATGCAGAATCACATTGGAACCAGAAGTCAGATATATATATTCATATCGGAATGTACCGACTAACACCCACGATTCGCATAGAAAGAATATTTCCGGAGTTTCCTTGATGATACTATCACTTGAACAATAATGCACAAGTTACAGTCAGCTCCCCAGCCAGTTTGATTTGGCATTGTAGGCTTTGATAGCATGCTTGCATCTGAGAAATTCATTTCCTTTCCTTTACTTTTTAGAGACAAGTGGTTGTCTTATTTTGTATGGAGATCTTGGAGCTGCAGAATGAAAAACTCCAAACTCCTGGTGTGGCAGCATGTGGGGAAAGGGACCAACTCCCTCCCTGATAAGCTTAAAAATAATTACATTTCTATAATTCCTATAATAATAATAGTTTCAATATGTGAATATCTTACCCAAAAGAATCTTCTGGAGCAAATGTAATTCACAAAGGTCACAGCGTGAGCCAAACCAATCCTCCTTTCCCTGAAACCCCCATCTCCAAGTACATATATGATTGCAAAACTAGATCAAAACCACCGCCCCTGGGAAAAGACTGCTAGGAATGGCCTAAATGCGCCAACCGAGTCTAAAAGGAGAAAAAGAAGATTATCAAATCAGAACTCCCAATTCTCGTCAACGGACTTGATGGCCCAGTCAAATTTCTCTCGAAGGGTTTTTGAAAAGAACTTTTCAATGGGCACATTAAATTTCTTTGAGAACACAACTGTCAATCGAGGATCAATGTAGTTCTGTAAACGGTTAGTTACCCTTGACGTGTTACCCAGACCATCACATAGAATTGACTTACGATCTTCGATGTTCCTAGTGCCACCTCCTTATTTTCTTCCTTGTCTTGGGCCTGTAACGACATTGTTTCGATGCGTTGATCGAGTTTGGTGAGATTGCTATCATACTTCTCGACCGTGGCTCCCTTGCCTTCGGCTTCAATTTTCTTGGTCTTGTTTTCTTTCTTGAATTTCGCCGCCAGCTCGTCGGCAGCTTGGAGCCGCTCCTCGAGCTCTTTAGCTTTCATCTCCTTCTCTCCTTCGGCGCGGAGTTTCTCGTTTTCCTTCTCAAATCTCTTCTGAATCTTCTGACGCTGCTCTTCCACGAGGAAAGCCTGATGCTGTTTGATCCATTCTTCATCAAGGTCCGGATCAAGTTCAAAATACTCGGCGCCCTTCTGTTTTTTGAGCTTGGGTTCAAGATCAAGCATCATCTTTTTGATGCGCCATTTCTGATAGCGCAAGCCCTTGATCTATAGGCATTTAAGTATTTGATCAAAAGCCATAGAAAACCAAGACTTACCCTTTCACTCAATTTCTCCATTTGGTTCGCATGATTTGCAGTAACCGTGCGTTTATGGTTGCAAAGAATAGCAACTTTCCGGTTGGCGTCGTTGTATTGCTTGACCTTTTCATGAATGTTTCCAGTCGCCTTCATTTGCTTCAATAAAGAAGCCATGGTGTATGAAGCATTATATGTACGGAAAACCTTGGCTGTAAGTCCTGTCATGTATCCTGAAAGATGCTTGTTAAGAGCACTGGTCTTTGCGAAAGTAAGCAATTGCTTTTTCCAATCCATGTCAAACATAGCTTAACTTACCGTCAGTCGATCGAAGATTTCGTCTCCCTCCTTTTTCGGAGGCTTCTTGAAAATCTTAAGGTTTTTGAAGACCTGAGGGTCGACTTCTACCTCATCGTAAAACCGAATGCTGTCTTTGCCTAGGAAGTCAAAAATAACTTTGTTTGGCGGTTTCAATGTGACGTGCTCATATTTTAGCGAGCAACAGCCCACTGTGTCCGCCTCGTCCTCTCCTTTCTCGTTACCAGCTCTAAGTGCAAACTGATCAATGAGATAGACGGCAGTTGCTCTCTGACGGTTGACCATAAGTTCATCCTTCAGACCTTGTCGATAGTCTTTGCGGATTCGATCAATATGTTTCTAATGATAAAGTGTCAGTCTACAAGCTCAATATGAAATGGGTTTCAGGGTTCTACCTTCAGCTCACGTGCTTTCTCGAATTTCTTGTAGTCGCTTTGACCTTTGATATCTGAGTTCGCGGCAAGCATGACATACTTATAGTTTCCGTTGATATTCTCCTGCCACATCGCCAACCACGTCCCTTCTTGGTCGTGCTTTACTTCTCTCCACTTGTGGCCAGGAGGGGGCGGAGGGACTGCGGCTTCTTTTCCGATATTTATAGTGATTTGTTCCGGCTGCACTCGCGTCTTGACTCGGCCTGTCTTTGGATGTTCTCCACGGCCACGGAATAAGGCTGGAGGCTCAACTCTAAAGTTTCCGACCTTTTGTTTTCGACCATCCCACACGCAGTACATATAAGGGGTCTCAGCAGCATCTTTCTCTGCTTTTAACCGCTTTCTTTCTGCGGCTGGCAGAGCTTTCTTTTCCAGGCGCTTCATTTCATAGTATTCAAAAATCGGTTTAAAGTCACATTTCTTGAAATTTTTGATTGGCACATTTTTGCCTTGTGGATCCTTGGCACCCCCAGTCTTTTTGATAATGGCTGTGAAATCCTCAAAAAAGTTTTTCTGAAAGGTCGGATTCTCAACGTTGTGGGTAGAGTTAAGCATACTGCCAAAGAAACCAGCGACTTCTTCGGCATCGGGCGCTAACGTAAGTGGAACGCCATCATATTTCATTTTCACGTTCTTGGGAAGGGGTTCATAAGGAGGCGGAAATACCACGCCATTGTGCTCTAGGGTGGTCCACTTGATGGTGCCGTCTCCTTTTCTGGGATCTTCCCACCAGCGATACTCCTCCTCTTCATCCGCTTCGGCTTCGGCCTCTTCGCTCGGTTCTTTGCTGGCTTTGTCTTGCGTTGCAGGAGTTGAAGCTCCTGACTTCCCAGATTTAGTAGCTCTTTTAGCCGGGGCCTTACGGCGAAGGGGAATTTCGTCGTCACTGGATTCGCTCTTTTTAACGCCATTCGTCCGTTTACCGTTTGCAGCTGGTTTTCGTTTTGTGGCTTGGGCAGTCGACGGGGTTTTTGCGCCCCTGGTAGCGGCTTTCTGCTTGGCGGCATCTTCGCGTTCGTGCTTTCTGATTGCCTTTGCCTCTGTTTCAGCACAATGTTCGATCTCTGCCTTTTCTGCAGCGAGCTCCTTCTCTTCCGCTGCGGTTGGTGCGGGCAGTTTTTGAGCTCTTGTAGACCTCGAAAGTAAAGGCATTTCATCAGAGTCAGAATCTGCAACTTGTTTCTTTGCAGAAGTACGACGGCGCTTGCTCTATTCGGCGCGTCAGAGGACTGCTGTGTAACTGAAAAGACAGGCAACCGTAGTTTTTCGGGGGAAGCTTAGGGAAAATGGCGTACCAATGGCTTATCTTCCTCTTCACTGCTCTCCAGTTCCGCATAGGATTTGCTTGTAGCACTAGCTCTTGGCTTCCGCTTGGTTTGTGCTGAGCCATTTGTTTCTGCATCTAGCATTTGAACATCGGGATCGATGGGCCCATAGCGGATGGAAACTCCTGGTTTCGTTGTCCCGTTTGCACTAGGGGTGCTAGCGGTCGAAGCGTCCGCTGTCTTGGAAACTAACTCTTCAGATGGATACACACCTGGAATCTCGGTCAGCTGAACATGTAAAGATGGCTTCGATCAAACTTGAGGGCACTGAAATGAGAAAGGTCCACGACGCTCTTTCATAGAAACACCCCTACTAACCATGAGAGACCCCGTTGGCCTGTCTCTTCCCAACAAGGGGCGTATCGTCTCCCGAAGAGCTCATGATGGGTATAAAACGTCCAGCCGAGTATTGTTGCCTGCCGAAAACCGTGAGGTAAGATGTGGATTGGATAGAGCGGCCTAAGGGCCTTTGTGCCCCTGAAAAAAAGAATCGAATCTGAAGAAAGGCTGAAAAGTGAGCAATTTTGGAAGGGTTGGGTCGAGGAAATAAAGCCAAGGATGGAGGAAGAGAGTGGCTGGGTGGAGTGAAGGTGAAGAGGACGGACCTCGGACTGTGTATCAGGTCATGGGAGCAAAGAAGAGGTAGAAGTGAGCGCAAGAAGGGAGAAGAAGTGAGGTCTGTTTCAAAGCAAAAGTGGATGTGAAAGGGTGGAAAGAACGTTTCCAAGGTTATTCTAATATCTTGCGGACGAGCTGACCCGGGCGCGAAGGCCTCACGTCCCGAAGCGGTTTAGCGCCGCTGCTTGCCCAAAGCGGGCTAGCGCAGGCCAGTGTGTTCCGATTGATGATAATCAACCACCAAAGAACAATTTCACAACGCCATCCTCTTCATCCGCACTGCAATTGCCCGCTTGGAACGCCAATTGCGGTCCCTGGCTACTTTTATTCCGCCGATTCTCTGACTTGTGGTCATATCCCTCAACTAGCTATGCTCTCGAGAGCCGCCCGCCCGGCCCTCAAGGCCGGCAATGCAGTCCTTGCTCGGTACGAACCCTTCTCCCAGCAAGCGACCTCAGCGAGTCAATGCTGGATTGATATCGGAGATGGTGCTTGTTAGACTTGCCGCGAGTATACTGATGCCGACTATCTAGGTCTGCACCCGTCAATGCCGCCAACTTCGCTACCCTCCGTGAAATTGAAGGCCGCTTGAAGTCCATCAAGAACATCGAGAAAATCACAAACACGATGAAGATTGTCGCTTCTACTCGTCTCAACAAAGCCCAAAGAAACATGCGTGTCTCCCGCGCTTATGGTGAAACCTCGGACACCGTTTTCGAACATGCCGAGACCAAGCCGCTTGAAAACAAGAAGACCCTCTTTGTCGTCGCCAGTTCCGATAAGGGTCTCTGTGGTGGCATCCATTCCGGCCTTAGCAAGGCGACTCGAAGGATGATGGAAGTGCAACCTGATGCCGATATCGTTGTTCTGGGCGAAAAATCGAAAGCCCAGCTCAGCAGAACCAACGACAGGAACATTGTCCTGAATATCTCCGGTGTTGGAAAGAACATTCCCACTTTCGCCGACGCTCAGGCTATTGCCGATAAGATCTCGCTCTTGCCAACAGATTACGCTAGCATCAAGATCATTTACAACAAATTCATCAATGCCCAGAGCTATGAGGCTGTTACCGTCGAAGCCTTCTCCGAAGAGGCTATCATTCAATCCCGTGCGCACATCCTCCCATAATTGCTCCGTACAATACCCGATATTTGCTTACAATTAGCTTAGCCAATGTCGCTGCTTTCGAGGTCGACAATGAGGTCCTTACAAATCTTCGAGAATACGCTCTCGCCAACAGTTTGTACTGGGCTTTGGCCGAAGGGCATGCTTGCGAAATTTCTGTAAGCATTTAAAGATGATCCACAATGGAAATTCGTGCTAACCATTGATTTTTAGGCTCGTCGCAACGCCATGGATGTATGTGCCTGATCTTATATATGAAACAGATTTGAGTTAGAAACTAACCTGATGTGTATAGAACGCTTCGAAGAACGCCGGCGACATGATCAACCGGTGAGTCTACACTACTTACTCGAAACTTTCCAAGACCCTTTTGATTCTAATTTGGTATGCCCTTACAGATTCCAAATCCTTTACAACAGACAGCGTCAAGCTGCTATCACTGGTGAATTGGTTGAAATTATCACCGGTGCCACTGCCAGTGAGGAAATGTAAATGTGCTACCTTGGCTCCCTTTGTCTGCCAGTGTCTCGAGGCATGTAGACTTTCCGTGCAGTTCTAGATCATGTAAACAATACTTTATCTTTCGCATTTTATTGTTTCCTGTATATGCTCCTTTGGGAAAACATTTCTACCCGAGTTTCAGATCAGCTGAATGTACCAAACAATTTGACTCAGGCCAATTCAGTACATAAAAGTAACATAACACAACGGCTGATGCTTTACTGATGCTCTTTCCGATCGTCAAGAGGGTTGATATGGCTGGTGGTGGAGCGAAGGCGATATCACGTGGTGATAAGATAAGAGCTGTCCCAAACAAGCAATTTGAACACCTTGCGACAACATGAGGCCATTAAGGACAGGGTGGAAGGAACACGAGAGTCTCGCACATATAAATTGTGGCTCGACTCCGAGACCGTTCCATCCCAACTCATTGTCATGTGCTTGAGGAATATTCATGATTGTCCCTCTTGACAACCTCATCTAGATCTTTTCTCATTGAGGGCTTGGTTTCCATCATGCTTAAACAGAGCTCATTCGTTGTGCTGCTGGCTGCGCTCTTGGGAGCTCTCCCTGCAAGTGCAGACAACCTCTATACTAAGAAATCTCCAGTTCTCCAGGTCGATGAAAGCGGCTACGATCGCCTGATTGCTAGGTCCAATTATGTCTCTGTATGTATTCGTTCCTGTTGCCGTCCACTTTAGAGATCATTTCGGCTAATTTCCGTCCAGATTGTAGAGTAAGACACCCCTTACAGTATCCTGTTCTGGATGACTCCTTACATACCTACAGATTCTATGCACCGTGGTGTGGCCATTGTCAAAACCTAAAACCGGCGTACGAAAAGGCGGCGAAGAACCTTGAGGGATTGGCAAGAGTCGCTGCTGTTAACTGTGACGACGATGCCAACAAAAGCCTTTGTAGCATGATGCGTATAGAAGGGTTTCCTACGCTCAGACTGGTGATTCCTTCCGACCAACCCGGAAAGCCAAAACACGAGGATTACAAGGGCCCGAGAACCGCGAAAGGTATAGTAGACGCTGTCGTGGAGAGAATTCCTAATCACGTTAAGCGCCTCACCGAAAAAGACATCAATGAATGGCTGGCAAATTCAAACGAGACCGCAAAGGCCATTCTTTTCACGGAGAAGGGCAAGACTAGTGCGCTCTTGAGGGCCCTGGCTATTGATTTCTCTGGGAAAATCCAAATCGGCCAGGTAAAAAATAAAGAAACTTCTGTGGTGGAAAAGTTCGGTATAACGAAGTTTCCCACACTCATCCTCCTCCCCGGGTCAGACAAGGCGTCAATAGTATACGACGGGGAGTTAAAGAAGAAGCCCATGCTGGAATTCCTCAGCCAAGCAGCGGAACCCAACCAAGATCCCCCGCCATACACCGCTAAACCCAAAAGCTCGAAAACCAAAAAGCCCAAGAAGCCAACAGCTACAAGCAAGCCCGCTGAATCCTCGGACGACAGTACCACTGCGGATGGACCCAAAAAGTTCAGCGCTTCGGACAGGCCCTCTCCGCTCGACCAAAAGGCACCACAACTTCGCATGTTGGCTACGACCACTGATCTCAGGACAACGTGTTTGTCCTCCAAAACTGGGACATGTATTCTCGCTATCATACCCGTACCAAAGGACCCAAGCTCACCTCCACCACCCAATGCTCTTGAAGCATTAGGCTCTCTCTCGGAGATTGAGCACAAACATGCTCTGCGCCAAAGCCGTCTTTTCCCTTTCTACGTTATCCCAGATAGCGTTGAAGAAGTGCCAAATGTACAAAGCAAATTGGGTCTCAGACCTGACAAGGTTGAGATTATTGCCATCAACGGAAAGCGGGGATGGTGGCGTCATTACGATTCGGCTGAGGGCACAAAATACGGTCTTGTTGACGTGGAGAAATGGGTCGATCAAATCCGCATGGGAGAGGGAGAAAAAAACAAGCTTCCAGAGGGCGCTCTCCTTACTGACAATCAGAAAGAGCCCGAAGAAAAATCTAAACAGGAACCCGGAACGCCTCCACAGGATGAGCCAGAGCCGGAACCAGAGCAGGAACCCGAGGCCACACCATCGGCTACTCACGAATCGGAATCGCAACAGGAGACTCCCGAGAGCCCACAGGAGGCCAAGACGGCAGCGCATGAAGAATTGTGAGCCTGTTGCTGACGAGAATTGCGCCTGTATTTAATCAAACCTATGTACTGCACGGGATTTCCTTTACACCTGTGTAAAATTCGCGATTACCATTTAGTTTAAGAATGAATCAGTTTGAGTTTATTTGATAGGTTTTTCCCTCTTCTAAATATTGTCAGGTAGCTATCTCACAGTTATATCCCATACCAGTAAGTACTCGTAACCAAGAGCTCGTCAGGTAGGAAAGTGCAGAATCAAAAAAGTGCCGTATTTTCCCAGAACCAAATCGACGGAAATCATCGAACCATGTACATACATACTCAAAAACGCCAGTCAGCTGCAGCATCTATCGCAATGCAGTCCAGATAGCAGTATCTGACAAAACAAACATTCTACATTACAAGATTTCCACAACATTTTTTGCTTTTATTTACTTCTTTCTTCCTTCTGTGGCGCGTTTGATCTTTTTCCGTTCTTTGCTCCCGATCTCTTTGTCATATAACTCTCTTGCCGTCTCGCCCGCCTTGCGTTTCGTTGACTTTGAAGATTTTATGCTCACTGTAGGGATGTTACCATTCTTTCCCATCGAGGTGCGGACTTGTTTTTCTGCATCGTCCCAAACTGCAACGCCGTTGTCGATTTCGTACCTACGAGTGGGAACAAACGAGTAAGTTTAAAACCGCGAAAACCACCAAAAAAAAATAGAAGTGAAGAGGATAAATATTGAGTGAAAGGGAGAAAAAAATGTACTTACTGGTCCAAAGGCAGAGCATCGATAAGGGCGCGTTGCTTCTCTCTCAACCCTTTGTCTATTTCCTGACCGCCCTCTTTGAGCTCTTGGTCTAGCTCGACGTCGAGGGGTTTGAAGCGCTGGTCGATGACTTCATCATCGTGTACGCCCGTAGCGTCCTTTGGAGCTACGCTGGCGTCTGCTGGGGGGAGGGTTTCGGCAACGGCACCCTCGACTAGAGAGCGGAAATGGGTGGAGACTTTTCTGATTATCTTAATGAACATTGCCATTAATTGGGATGCTGCGACATTGAGTTCCTTTTCGACATCATCGAAGGTCTTGCGCTGTAAACCGATGGCGATGAGGATCGATTGTTGGACACCGGAGAGATTGATGGAGGAAGTGAGTCGGCCGGAAAAGTAAAGGAATGCAATGGTTGGGACCATGTCGAGGATGACGTGGTAATCGAGGAGATTGTTCGCGTAGCTGTCAAGACGCTTGAGATCAAAGGGAGAAAAGGAGCGGTCTAAGTCTGCCTTGGTGAGAGAGGGGGGTTTGACGGATGGATCGAGTCTAGAAATAGCGTTGGCTGCCTCGCCGATGCTCAGGGAGAGAACGGATGGGAAATCACGGAACTGATAGGACAGGAGGGCGAGGAAGCGCTTGTGAAAATCGCTCACGTAGGCGCCGAGCCAGGAAGTGTCATTTGTGCCTGTTCCTAGCGTCCGAAGCATGACGCAGGAGTGCTCACCGGTCAGGTCGTTTGGTGTTTGTCTTAGATATACGGGCGCGAAATTGGCCCGTTTCCAGAATTTATGAAGAGGCCCTGTTAGCCCGTAACTTACGCCGACGTATTCAAGGGAGTCTGGTTTTCTCTCGGATAGTTTTCCAAAAAGAGGTGGCATGGAGCGAATGTCCCTGACATGGATGTTATCATCAAGAAGATTCGCGTTTTCCAGCTCAGCGTCAGTAACCCTGACCATTTCGTCGGAGGGCACATTCTCATCTTCAGATAAGCTAGTGAACTTTCCTTCGAAAAAGTCAACCAGCAGCTCGAGGGCACGAGACCCATATCCCATGCTAAGGTAGTCAGGGTTCGTAGCTATACGGACGACTCTAGCACCAGACAATCCTGCAAACTCTTCATCCTGGAATTGCTGGCTTACAAGCCAGGGAATAAGGTCTCCACCTGCCCTCTGTCCGCGGCTAAGGCCATTAAGAACACTCTGCTTGCTGATTTGGCCTTCCAGCGCAACTTGAACAACGCATAAAGGCTCTGGAAGTTTGGACTGAGTCTCATCGACGGGAGGCACAAGGACAAACAGTTGATGCGCAGGGGCATCACTCATCAACTGAAGATCATTGGGTGAGTTTTTGTAATGACTCGCAACGTAAAGTGCCATCATCTGCTGGAGGAACTTTTCGGAGACCGGATGAAAAGAGAAAAGGGTATCTCGGTTGACATAAAGCAACTCGCACTGGGATGGATGCGGACATCCTTGTGTATTCATTTTTGATCTCGGCAATGTTGCATCGAGGCAGAGTACTTTATTGAGCCACTTTTCAACAGGATCTCCTTGAGCATACCTGATGGGTTCAGATAGCGTTATTTCTCGTAGAGACCTTCCACCCATATGCTGGCCTTCTGTCCGTTTCACCGATTTCCCGGTTGATCGGTCGGCGATATCTGTATCATTTTTCCCCGACTTCGTCCCTCCTCTGGATTGTTCACGTAATTGTTGGATGAGTTTGAGGGATAGAGATCTTCCGGTGCCTTCGTATCCGTTGATGGTAGATGCCATGAATACGAGATATGGGCCCATCAATTTCCTGACAAGCGGTAACGGGATTGCGGCAGCTTCATCAATGACCAACAATTCGGCTTGGCCCAGAGCAAAGGCATCCTGTGGTTGAATGTATTGTATTGTCTGTCGATGCTGGCGATGTAAATTGACTCGTACAATAGCTTTATTAAAGTCGGGATTGGTAGACTGCAGGATTGTGTAGTCGACATGGTCCAAGTAGCCGAGGGCATCGAATCCCTTGAAAACGAATTCAAACAAAGTTTTCAAGTTCTCAGGACTCGGCGAGGTAATGAAGATATTACTGTAGCCATGAGCAATGGCCGCTGCGATTGCAACACCGAGGGCAGCTGATTTTCCGCGGCCACGAGCTGCAGTCAGAGTGACTGTACTCCGCAAGGTCTTCTCGGCAATTGCATCCACGAATGTAAGGAGAGCTTTTGCCTGATCGACCGTTTTGGCCAATGTTATCAGGGAGCCAACGGGCTCCGTGTCCGCAAGTTTGTCTTTTATTGACTGAAGCTCTTTTCCTGAAGGTGAATTCGAGTCGTCTATTGATTCAGCTGGCGGAAGTGCCTTGACGTCCTTCCCACCGGAAATTGGCAGGACATTGAGTTCGTCGTCCACGACAAGACAAGAACTACAGCTTCCAAGAGATAGGATGAAACGTTCGTTAAAGCGTGCCACCACATCGTCATGTGCCTCTGTTCGATATCTCGAATGAATGTCCATTGACAATGTGTACAGCTGCTTCAAGCTTTTCATTCCCTTCAATAGCAAAACCACCAGTCCTCCACCTTGAACAGTTTCGATTGTGCGCGCAAGCAAATTCGGCGTTAACGCCTCGAAGTCCTGTAATATGCACATCCCATAGGTGTTTCCGAGGATTTTGTCCGTCTCCTTATAGTAAACATAGCGAATTTGATTCAACGTCACGAAGAGCTCGAAGGGATCTTCAGTGTCGGGATCTCGAATGCCTCGCTTAATTTCTTTCTTAAGTTTAGCTTCGCGCTTCTTCCGATGACTTGTGAACCCCAGTAGATCCTTCTTGTAGGCCCAGAGGACTGATTTGTTCTGCTTAACATCGACACTTGACATTATGTAGTGAAGGTGGACGATGACATCTTTGGCGCGGTCCCCAACGACCACGAAGAAGCTTCTCTTTTTCTCCTGCACTCCATTTCGGATCAGAGCCGGAACCCGTGAGTCTATCGCTTTTCGAGGCATTGCGTTGCGGAATGCGCGAGCAGCGCAAAGCTGCAGGAAGACAGCGGTGAATTTTCAGGGAGGAGGCAATCGGGATTCCGGATTCTCGTAGCACCTTCAATGTCAGTCAATCCAATACCACGGGATCAAAAATGGCATAAAAGACACAAAAGCGGCTGCACAACCGCGTCTTTGAATGTTGCTCGTCCGAAGCTGTCTCTCGCACTCGATATTTTTTTGGAGATCGATGTGTTCGGGTAAAATTCCCCTCTGATACGGCCCGCGCAGCACGGCAGGTTTTGACGAGATATCAATCACGTGGAATTTTAGCTTCGGACCGGTATTATGTAAATCCGAAGACCAATGGGACGGGTTTAAAGTTGACTTCCATCCAATCTCCAATCCCGCCCTCAACCAGCAACCGGCGAGCAAGCAAGCGGAAGAGTTCAAGAATGCTCGTCACAACCGCCTTTCTTCCCGTGTGGAGCAAACCATGTCTACACAGTAGCCCTGTGCGAATTGTGGAATCGAAAAGGGCATCTAGACCCGGGAAATCACTCCAATTTACACAGATGCTTTCCTGGAACTGGGAAAGGATGGACCTTCTGCCTCGAACCCCCCACCGAAAACCTCTTTGCGTTGGAATTAGGCTCATAAGAGGTGTTGAATTCATTCTCAAGAGTCTTTCTTGAATGTCGTCCAATTCTTGGGATTGGGTTATTGAGTTTCACACAGAGTAGGTTCCTAGGAACCTATTCATTTTTGCTTTGATTTCACTTCCTCCAGTCTTTCGGGTGATTTGAACTGGACCTTTTAACCACGCAAAGTATCGTCGGTCGTGCAAGGCCCACGTCATCGAATTTGTAGTTGAGTTGAATTTGGGTGAACAAGGTTCGCTGGATTCTTTATCATCATGAGGAACGTGGATGGACCGACTCTTGGGCCCACACAAGTACTCTTGAAACAGAGTATCAGTCTTTGTTCTCTGCTTAGAATGGAGTAGCTGTCCTTCAGACTTTTTTATATCGAGCATTCCTGGGGTTGTTTTTACTGGGTTTATTCCCGCTAGGTTGGATTACTCTCCTTTTGATAAAAGACAGGGAACCTGATAGATGGCAGCGATGGCTGTTCCAATTAGGTACAGTGACACCGATGGCTGGCTGCGTTTGACCCGATAAACATGCTAATCTCCGCAGCGTGTTTACTCTCAGCACATCGCTGTTATTCTTGTCGACTGAGAATTCATTTGCCCACAGTTAAGCCCAGCGATGGTGAAACCACATTCGTGTTTCGTTCGAGCTAATGTCTCCCGCATTCAGGTCATTCTGCAGAATCGGCTATACTATCTCTCATCTTCGCAGGCCTAGCTCTTTTGATCTCCAGCTTTACGGTCTCTAAGCTTTCGAAGCCTACACAACAAGGGACGGCGCAAGACTACATCCCCCTTTCGCATTCCCTATTTGACACTCGTCCCACGCCGCTTGCGCCTTTACCCTCAGATGTGTTGGGAAAATTGCGAAACCTAACGAGTGCTAAAGTCCAAAAACTTTGGTTGGTAATTCTGTCCGCAGTCGTCACGTTGTGTCTACGTGTGGAGCTTTATCGCCAATCCGTGAAACGATCGCATTGCGTTTCAATGAACGGTGTGGTATGCAGCATTCTGTTGGGTCTTAGTGAGGAGAACTGTCTAATAGGAGTCCGTCGTTCTATAGGTGATTCTGCCACTAACACTGGCAACATACGATTATTTGGTTAGCAAACGACAGTCTTCCGGTGGCCGACGCTTGCCAGATGCCACTCCCAATAAGCACTTTTACTACTTATTCTCGGCTGGTTTGCTCACTATCACCAGTATTTTGACTGCTACATTGAAAAATGGATGGAAAAGCACCTTCATATGCCCGCTGCTGGGATATGACTTGAAAATAACGCTATTCTGCCAGTTGCTAGCTGCTTTGCTTGATATATGTCTTGCTTTGCTTCTGGGATTCTTAGCTAACCACACGACTCGTGGGCTTGACGGCACGGGCTTGCAGACGTCAACTGTTTTGGGAGGCGTACTATTAGTGAGTTGGCTCCCAGCGTTTTGTCAAATTTTGATCGTTAACATGCAATTGCAAACCAGTCAGCTGCAGTCGTTTTGGCCGTAGTAGAAATCATAACGCTTACCGTACATGTTGTTGCCCACAGAGCTTGGGTATTTCTGCCGCTGTCATTACCTTACATTGACAGCACATTAAAGCAAAGCATACTCTTTGCAATTTCCTCCGTGGCGGCATCCAAGGTCGTGAGTGAACCAGAAACACCTAATGCCAGTTTCTGGTGCGTTAATTAATTGATATCTAGGTTTCCCACATCTCAGTCTCAACATTATCTTTCGGTTTGTCTTTTATTTCCGTATATTTGCCTCTGTTTACGTATACAATCAAAAGTATCTCTTCCCCGTTCCCTCCATTGAACGTGTCGGGAGCGATATGTGCATCAATTCTCTTACACGGCGCTGGATATACATATTTGCGGACGGGTTTCTTAACGAGCTCGAATAGCAAGAAGTTCCCACGTTTTAGCAATTGCCTACGTTGGATTGCACCAGCGTCTTTGGGTCTGTTCCTGATCTTGACATTTTCGAAAACTAAGGCCGTGATTCATCACCCGATCAGTGCCCTTATATCCAACGCGAAGCAAGAACATGAATCGTGGATTACACAAGCTGGTAATAGCACTGATCTCGGGGAGGCTATCACCGAATATTCGAGACGGTACTACCAGGCACCACCCCCGTATGTCGTCAACCTCCCTATTTAATACGTACGTTGCTCTGACTAGCTCTACAGAGGTTTTAATATTTGGTACGAGTATGCCATAAACAGATCGTCGCCAATCATTGATGACTACGATCAAATCTACGATGATCTCCTACCATTCAAAGCCCTCTCGCCGAAACAGCTAAGAGACCTTGTATTGGCGATGACCGGAGACGAGATAAATGAAGTGTCGTCAGTCATTATCCGAAATGGAAAGGCTCAGCCTCAAGCAGGGATTAAACCTACACACCGGTGGATGATTGAAGGCATCGTTAAGATGATTGAACCGTTCGCCCAATACCTTCCAGATATGGATGTTGCCTTTAATATAAATGATGAATGCCGGGTTGCTGTGCCTTGGGAAAAGCTTCAGTCAATGAAACTTTTAGCACGCAGTCAAACTCGGTCCCTAAACGAACGGCCAGTGAATTCCTGGTCTGGAAATCGCGAACAATCGTGGATCTACAATGGAACTACACATCCTATTTCGCAGCGTCTTTTCGCTGAACATTCGTTTGAGGGCATATACGATTTAATTGGACGCTCTCTGTGCCCACCAAAGTCCAGGGCCCGTACAGAATTCATATGGGACAAACAAACGCATTGCATCACATGTGCCCAACCGCATTCGCTCGACCAATTTCTGCAGCGCTGGAAATTATCCGGCGATATATGCCATCAACCTGATCTTGCCTTTTTGCATGGATTTTTCCTATCACCAGCTTCATTTAAAGTCACACGTACGCTGTTGCCCGTCTTCAGCCAAAGTAAAGTCTCTGGCTTCAATGATATCCTCTATCCAAGTTCTTGGAATTATATAGACAAGGTGAAATACGGACCTACCACGGAGTTTCCGGATCCTTCATATTCCAAAAAGGAGCCTACCGTCTTCTGGCGAGGTACAACGTCGGAAGGTGGAAGCCGACATGGGACTTGGAAAGGCATGGCTCGCCAACGTCTAATCCACCTTACCAATAATGATACCTCAACCCACATCTCTGTTCTATTACCATCAGAAAACGGTGATGGATTTGCCTACAGAACATTTCAGAGGCCAGAGTTATCTACTTCCCTAGGCCTCAACACGTCTATTTTTATTGCCGAATCTGTTGTCCGCTGTGACGGAATTGATTGTGACCTTCAGACTCGTGAGCTTGGCACCGTGCCTCGGGTTGATTTCCAAGAGCACTGGAAATACAGGTTTCTCTTCGATATGGATGGCGCAGGCTTCAGCGGGCGCTTTCTACCGTTCCTAAAGAGCAACAGCCTGCCTTTCCGCACAGCGTTATTCCGTCAGTGGTTAGATTCGCGTCTTACCCCTTGGCTGCATTTTGTCCCCCAGGATTTAAGGTTGCATGATTTTTATAGCACGTTGGCATATTTCGCGGGTGCAAAAAAGGTTGATGAAACTGGCACTGTGAAGAAAATAGTCATGAAGGCACATGACAATGAAGGGGAGCAAATTGCTGAGGAGGGAAAAAGATGGGCAGAGAAGGCGATTAGGAAGGAGGATATGGAGATATACATGTTCCGATTACTGTTGGAATGGGGAAGATTAACAGATGACCGGAGAGATCAGCTCGGGTTTTCCAAGGAAGATTCTGATTGAAAAAAGACTGGCTTAGATTTTCAAGAGCAAATTGAAATTCGGATTTGTATCTGCAACTGTTCGCCTTGGTATTGTGTATATATTTTCAAAGTTCAGAGGATGCTAGTGAATAAGAGACCATCTGACTCAGGCTGATTGCACTCAAATGAATGAGGCTATATAAAAATTTCCAAACGGTATATACTGGAAACGACACCGGACATTATAACTATAGTACATACTCCTGGGCAAGTTCTCTAAACCAAGCAGACCCGGGATCACAAAAAATCGAATGACAACGAACTATACAATAAAGAATCTGTCATATATCAAGCATGTGCTTAGGTGGGTGATTGACTCCCAACCCAGATTTCTATTTGATATTGTTGAACCCCAATCTTCAGTATGTGATGGGGATGATAGCATCGTCGTCACCATAGGATGGGGCATCACCATATGTTGGCGGGGTCACGGCACCGGTTTCAGAAGGAGCAGGATATGTCGTAACAATTGCAATGGTTTCAATGCTAACATAAGTTGTGCAGGTGGTGCGTGGTGTGCAGCTAGGATAAGTTCCGGGATTGTTGGTTGGGAGGGAGTTGCCGCCAGTCGTGTTTGGGCCACCTGGGTATTGGTTGCCGCCGGTTGGATAGATGCCACCATCGGTTTTGGTGGGCTCACTTGGGCAGTTAGGGCCGTTGCAAGGGTAGTCTGTTGGGGATCCTGGACCGTCGGTGCCGGAGGGTTCAATAGGACAGTTGTAGCCTTCGCAGGGAGTGTCTGTTGGTGAGACACCACCGTCAGTGCCGGTGGGCAGGTTGGGGCAATTGTACCCTTCACAAGGAGTGTCTGTTGGTGAGACACCGCCGTCAGTGCCAGTGGGTAGATTGGGGCAGTTGTATCCCTCACATGGAGGGTCTGTTGGTGAGACACCGCCGTCAGTGCCAGTGGGCAGATTGGGGCAGTTAGGACCGTTGCAAGGGTAGTCCGTCGGGTTCACTGGACCGTCGGTACCAGTGGGATCGTCATCAGTGCACGATTCCGTTCCGGTAGGCACTGCACCGGTAGGCGAGGCGCTATCCGTCACAGAAGCACTGGGGGTTAAGGTAGGGCAGTACTCTCCATCACACGGTTCGGGGGTTTCAGTAGGTTCATCCGTGCAAGATTCCGTTCCGGTAGGTTCGGCACCGTCAGTTGTAGATGCAGAGCCGGAGGGAGTGCCAGTCGGGCAATATTCACCCTCACATGGGGCTTCGGATGAGCTGGCGGTGACAGATGCACTGGCGGTTACAGATGCACTGGCAGTTGCGGATGCGCTGGTGGTTGCGGATGCAGTGTTGCTGGTCACGTCGGTGCTAACAGTGGCGGAGATGGTAGCGCTGGAGGACTCGGTTCCGCCAATCTTTCGGGGTGGTGTTGTAGTTGTGGCAACCTGCTTGTAGACCTTCATGCCATAGATTTCCCAATAGGCTTCAGTAAAAGCCTTTGGATTATTCTTGACATAGGTTTCGCAGCTTGCTCCCTTTGCCTTGCAGACGGGATCAGAGTTCCACAAAGCTTTGGCCCAGTCGCCGCAGAAGTTGGTATTGAAGATCTATATCCCACAAACAATGCTGATTAGTACCATATATCAAAACACACAAAGTGCGAACGCTCAACAGGGACAGGAAGACATACAATTCGTTGCTTCTGCATATACTTGTCCAAGTTGCAACCAGTAAAGCGCCCCAAAGGCTTACCCCATTTAGTTGGGTCGGGCTTCGCGCTGTTCACGTTGGCGGGAATGCTTCCACGGGGGAAGAACCAAATAGCAATTGCCTTGCTGGACCACTCAATGGCATACACACCGCCATTCTTCTGGTTGAAGGTCGTACCGTAGTTGCCGGACTGCTTCGATGAAATGAGACAGCCCTGATTGTTCGCCTGAGTTGGAGAGTGTATATCGCAATCTGGTGTCTCAACAGTGGCGGTGAAATCTCCCACTTTGTTGATCTTGCATCCCTTGGTGGTATGCAGGGCCATTTTGTTGGAGGACTGGCGATTGACTCCTTCAATGATATCCAACTCGCCATCTTCGGGCCAGCGTTCTCCAACGGTCCAGCTATATTTGGAAAGTCAGAATACTGGGCGAGACGGAATCAAAATAAGCTCGGATTTTCTTACAATGCAGGCCATACACCGCAGATGGAGGCGGGCATGTGCTTGATGTCTACCACAATCAATCCGTGCTTGTATGTTGCTTTCGTCTCCACTCGAACACTCTTGCGTCCATAGCCACTGGCAATGCTAGAAGAATCGGACCCGATACGGACAGAGCTGCTTAGTTTCTTGACAAGACCTCCAGAGAAGGCGGCATTCTTATTCTGGTAAGTGACGTATCCGTTACTTGGATCCGGTAGCTATTGTAGAGTTAAAAGGCCTGTTCCATATTCATTGGATAAAAGGTCCACCTACACTGAAGAAGTTGAATTTGTCAAAGAAGTTGGACGGAGTATAGTTGTCGGCCAGCTGATATGAGGCTGACGAAAGCTGGGCCAAAGCGGCCAGCAATGTGAACTGGGTAGCACGCATGTCTAAATTGTCATCTGGTACGGAGTATATATATAAAGTGCTCCGGGAAAAGACTGATCAGAGAAGGGGACGAAATCAAAACCCCGGTTCTCAATTGATATTAAAGAGCGTAACGAGTAACAAATTCTTTTGCAAAAGAGCGGAAGTCCGTGTGCCCAAAGTCCAGGCAGACGAGACGAATAATGAACGACAGAAGGGATAAGTTGAAATAGTGAAAGGAATGTCACAGAATGCTGTGAGAAAGATCAAATGACAGGCCTTGCGCAAAGATGGGCCATAGTAACAGTTTAAGTACAGGAACCAAGGGCCCATGGAGTTTGACAGGGGGCGGCATCAAGGGGAAAAGCACGCTCCCTGAGGCCGGTAGGCTACCAATGGGAACAGCACACCGACGCCGGTTGAGCCTCTATCTAACTAACTACTCCTTGGATGGAGAAGAGATGAAGAAGGCTTTCGCGTCATTTGCCTCTGTCCTGTTTCCGCAAATAGGAACATTATCCACCCAAGCCAAATCCGCATTGGCTTCGTGGCGCCCTTTTTTAGCACTCGGTTAAGCATCCCACTCAATCGGAACTGGTGGAGGACATGGAACCCCAGTCAAAACCAAGCACCCAAGATATCGGAGCAAGTCCCTTTTGGAGAGGGCTCATGCGTGGCGGCCAAGATGCCAGGGGTTTTGCCGTACTGTAGCATGAAGCACGGCCAGAATGGCCCCAGTCCAGCATTGACAGCAACACTGGAAGAAGATGCATCTTGCAATCCTGTTCGCCATAGGCACACATCCACTTTGTTTCATCCCCTTGCTGTAAATCCCATGTTTCACCTCTCTGCTTGCTGTTGCTGCTCTTATCGTTGCCCTCCATGCCTCAGTCCACGTTGTTTCTGGGCTTAACCTCCTTAGCGCCGCCGACCGGGCCTGGATCCAGGAACAATTGCTCTAGCCACCAATGAACTCGCAAGACGGACCCCTGAGGACGCCAGTGCGAAACTTCGGCAGTCCCCAATAGCGCCAGGGTGGGCGTTTACCAAGGATTAGAACACAATCGAAAAGGGCTGCTGCAAGCCTCAAGGGAAAAAGAATATCGTCCACCAAGCCCAATAGCGCCAACGACTCGGAAGTATAACGCCACTGATTGAGGTTCTTCGCTTGCGGTGTGTGGTTCAACGGCGAGCTGATGGAAAGGAAATTAAAACGAGCAGCTGGATGCAGTCCAGTCGTCAATCGCCTGCGGTTGAATGTGATCCTATCCTGTGTTTCCAACCTCACTTCGCCGTGTTGCCGCAACGAACGCGTGATGGGTATTTCGGGTTACCGACATTCGAAGAGGAAGAGCTGTGAGAAGCTGTGAGAGCTGTGAGGAAAATGGCAAAACAAGCAATCGTGACGATATCGTCTCTGTTTCAAATTAATGGCTCGACCAGCATGTAGAGGTTGAAGTTCCTCGAGCCGAGGGGTGAAAAGAGTTCAGATCCTCCATCTCCGGAAAAAAGAGAAATCAATGCCTTTGCTTGTGCTGAAGAGTCTCACAGAACCCCAAGCAGGCCCGTGGTGTCGTCTTCAAAGGAGTTTGTCCTCCCCATCCCCGAATATTCCAACATCGGACCGAGACTGTGTAACGTCCTCAGGATTGTGCAGGGTTGCAGTCCCCTCTTCCATCCCTCTGTGTTCACTGCAGCCTCATATTTGAAGGTCGGAAAACCGCCTTACTGCAATCAAACTACTCTTTATAATAACTCAGTAATTACATAATTGTTTGGGGGAAGAAAAGACAATCCCATCGTACCACCGAGCCAGATCCTTTTCAGTGCGGTGTACATATCAAACAAGAGAATTCAGGCTTCCCATCCCGGCCATGAACATACCGGCTCTCCTGCGCAGACGAGGAAGGCTGGTCACGTCGTCTTCGCCGTTCAGCCTCGTTCGTCAAGCAAGAACGATGATACAGATGTCTACACCCAAACACAATCACAGGGCCCTGGCCACCACCACCACCACCCTCACTATTGCCTTCAGACCCTTCAGCAGTACCCGCACCATCAAGTCCCACTCCCACTCCTGAACCGGTAGCTGCGTGAGATGAAGCGAGAGCCTTGCCCTTTGTCCGCGATGTCAAATCACGATCACGGCTTTCTTCAACCAGCTTGTCCTGCTTTCGTTTCGCATCTGCCGTTTGCTTGACTTCCCACGCTTCCCACAAGTGGCCTCCCGACCCGGGGCCCCAAGTTCGTCGTCGACAGATCTCACATACTTGCCCCCTTGCCCTCCAGCCGCGTTGCCGGAGTTTTGTAATTTCATCCACATGGACGAATAGATCCTTGTCTAGCATTGCATTGGCAAGAGAGAGCAAAGACTCCTCGTAGCTGTACGCGGATAGTATAGACGCAATCACTGCCCGAAGCTCCGACAAAGAGGGCGAGGCGGAAGCAGCACGTGTGAGAAATGCGCGGAGAATGCGTAGGAATGACATGTCTGGTTTATCAGTAGGCGTGCGCCCGGATTTGGACGTCGTAGTCAACAAGGCGGTGAAAACCTGCTGCACGAGAGTTCTGAGAGAGACAGAAAGCTGCCCTGGTTGGCCTGCAGTCGATTCCAATTGAATTGGGGTCTTGACAACTGCATCTGTTGGACTGTCAAACCCTAGCAAAGGTGTGATATTCTGAGCAATCTTAACCACAGCTTCAATCAGGATGAGCCATAAATTCTCGTCGAACGATAACGGCTGTTCGAAGACCGATCCTCTTTTGTTCAGCTTTATATCTCTGTACGACTTTCTTGCCGACCTCGTCTGCTGTTGACATAGCCAAATTCCTACTCGAGTATATTTCTCAAGAGACTGAACAAGGTCAGCTACGACTTCCATCACATATGAAGAGTCGGGGTTCTCTTCAGCGTTTTGAAGGGCACCCGATAAGCCGGCTTCAAGAGTCCCGAAATGCTTGATCAATCTTTCCATGGCCGCGCCAACCTCTCCCTGTTTCGCAACAAGAATCACCACAGCATCAATGATTCCGCTACGTTCAATCGAAGGGAGTATTGTTTCAAGTTGCAAATCTCCGACCTTTAAAGTATCCGCAAAATCTGCAACACGAGATGGATCGTACTGACACATCAATTGGATATAACGCTCAACCAACACATGGTTAGTTTTTGCTGGGTCAAACCCACCACCATCTTTTCCTCCAGATGAAAACAAGGCGTCTAGATATTGGTATTGGATACTGGGCTCTGGATTGAGTGCTTCGACGAATACCTCATGCAGGTCGGTAGCCACGGACTGAATCGTATGTGCAGCTTCAAGGACATTTATATGGACAAATTCTCCAGCGTGCTCTTTGAGAACCGAAAGTACGCCACGGCGCTGCTTCCCGGTTAATGGAGATCCCGGTCGAAGACAATCACAGATGCAAGTGAATACATGCTCCTGATCCTCTCCGTCCTCCAGGTAGGTTAACAGGAGTTCTGGGTACTGCTTTTCGGCACGGTAGGTCGATTTCAAAATTCGGAAAAATTTTGCTTTTTTGAATAAAGGTATCAAACTCATTATGTCCGGAGGATGGTACGTCGAAAGTAAATACTCCGCGCTGAGTTGACAATCATCCAACATCTCGGGGTCGGGATATTCACATAATCTAACAAGCACCCGGTGCAGAATCGATCCAGAAAGCAGTATGTATTGGGGATATTTCGGAAGGTTTCGGGCGATGAACATGTCTAGATATATAGTGTCTGCTGATGTAAAGTTCGACGAAGTATCCATGACTTCGAGCAGGATGGTGATTAAATATTGGCGATTGATGGAAAAGCCAGCATTAATACGGGCGGCAGATCCAGACTCCCCGTTTCCTGCATCATCCTGCATGTCGTTCAAGAAACTGTCCTCGAAGGCTTCATTCAGCATGCTCATGAATCCAGGAGTATCAAACTCCAACATCGTTCGAAGGTGTTTGAAAGGAGGATAGGTTTGCCCTTTCGGCAGCCCCGGGTCCTTTCCAAAGCATAAAAAGCCGTAGATATCTGCTTTCGCCTTGGACGTTGCAGGCTCTTCTAAATCCTGCCCCGTTGGATATATTCGACCTGTGAGGATATAAGAGAGGTAGGGGAACATTTTCATCGCATTGGCATGATCTCTTGTTTCGTCACCGGCATCGCCATTAACGCCTGTCACAGAGATTTGGGCAGCGAGATCCAACAATTCTTTCAGAGGCGAGACATAGTCGCCTATAGCACGGTTCCACACATAAATAAAAGCATCATAGAGATTGTATTGTTTACACAAGCTGGTGACTTGGTCAATATCAATAGTCGAGGTATCAAGAAGACAAATAATCTCTTCCAAGCGGCTGGCAGTGTGGTTCGTCGAAAAATAAGTGATCAAGGACTTGACAGCCCCCGGTGGTAACGATCGAATTGCCCCTTCTATAATGTAAGGCTCGAGAACGTCCAGAAAAGCATTTTCCGAGCCATGGTCTTCGTACCATGTGTACACTTCGTCGAACAAAAACACTTGATCTTTCATCGCGTCGCACGCTGCGATGCAAGCTTCTGCAAGGTTCCGAAGTTCGGGGAGCTGGAGACGTTCTGAATTCGCTCCTTCATTTTTTCCAAATGCGTACCTCAATGAAGCACTTATCATTTCCAAGAGCTTTTCCTGCACCACCTCGTGTCGAAGATCATCTTCCTCCGGTAAGCCAACAGTGAGCTTGTCGGAGCTTCCAATATAAAAAGAAGTGGCAAGGCGAATAGAGCCGATAAAGTCACCAGACTCCATAAGAGCCAAGAGCCTGTCAGCCCAGTTGGACAATGTACCAACAGATATATCATTGAATCCTAGAAGAAATAATCGTCCCTTGTAAACCTTGAAACTCATATAGAATGCGTCTGCTGTGACACCGTGCATGGATTCATCCTCTTCATCCAGTTGTTCCACGAGGCTTTGAAGCTGCGCGGAGAAAAGGTCGGCATGATAGATATGTTTGTGTAATAAGTCGAACGAATCTGTTACACGGAGTGACTTGTCTTCTAAGATGAGTAGCTGCTGAGTTATTGTCAAAACAGCCAAAACTGAACGACTTATCCATTGTACTGCGACAATGGGCTCAGTAGCTCTCCACCGAGCAAAGGGCTTAAATGCAAAGCTAGGAGGCTTATCTTTATCTCCAAGATCTGTGGGCCTTATCTCGGAAACCTCCAAGATAGTCAAAACATTGGACCAACAGTATACCAGCTTAGTACAAGAGATTCCGGCATCTTTCGCCTTCAGCTTGATTGCTGGAAACCAAGCCAACGCAGACGTCATGGCGCTATGAGCAGGAACTTCTTTGGGGCGCGAGGACTTATGCTGAGTTTGAGCGACCGGCGTCGTGGAAACAATCACGAGAAGATAAGGTGTGAGCATTGCGACAAGACCTAAAGAGTCTGTTGCTTGCTCAATGTTCCCCAAGGGAAGCGGGGAGAACGCAAGCACTGTACTGGGTTTCCTTGCACTGGCAGCGGGGAGAGTGCTCTCGGGATACCGTCCCAGTATTCGGGTAGTTTTGACTATACGCGCAACTGCCCCCATTCCCCTAGTTGCCAAGTGGGAGAACGCCATCCCATGATCGTCAGCAGAGACTAAGGCAGTACGCCTAGTTCCCAGAAAGCCCACATGGATAACAGCAGCGCCAGATATGTGACCATCGCTCCGCTTGAAATCCTTTTGGGCTGCGGTTACGGGAGGGATGTGTAGAAAAGGGCGAGCAGGCCGTGAAATTTCCCACGTGAAAATGGTCCCATCAGCATGTCCTCCGGCGACCGTACTGTGATCTGCTGAAATAGCCAGTGAAGTGACAGATCCAGAAGCGATTGCTGTGCCAGGAGTCAGTTTAAAAGGGTGTTACTTTCAATATAAGACGACAGCATACCTTTTGTTCCAGGGCCAATGATAGCCTTCAGATTCTGTTGATAGTCAAAAACCAGTATGGTCCCCTTAGTTGTTCCCAAGACTATATTCGTAGAAACAGCCATGCACGTCGGACGGCCAAAATTCCGCTTGCCCACCTCCGAAAGGACTTGGCCTGCGATCTTTCTGAGCCTCGTCCATCTCACAACCTCCCATGGCCTTGGCGACGATTCTTCCAGCAGGTCGGGAGTCTCGGTTCGGATTTGGCTCGCAAAAGAAGAGTGACGAGAATGCGGTTGAAGAAACGAAGGCGACCTCGACCGAGAGGTGCCAGGAAAAGAAACGGAGAGACGAGTTTGGAACCGGAGATCAAAAGGACGACGAGGACTGTATCCTAAGATGGATGGTGAACGATGGCCCAGTGCGCTGCTTGGGGAGGACTGAAGGGAACCCTAAGCCGTTAGCGAAAATAGTAGAACGCGTAGAGAGGATATAAATCACGAACATGAATTGAAGGAGTGTCATCTGGGATAGAGCCGTCAACGCTACCGGCGCCACGAATGGAAATTCCAGGTGAACCGAGAGCGTCTCCGTTCCGCTCTGAAGCAGCAGCACCCTCATCGTCAGCTGCTATCGATACAGGGTCATCGGGAGCAACAAGGTCGTCAAAGGCCTCGTGGTCCTCAATTGGGTCTGTCTGCACATCCTCCTGGCCGTTCGCAGTCGGGGGTGTTTGTTCGCTCTCCTCCTGATCATCATGTAGGTCTATCGCATCATCGCGGGCTGCATCGTCACTACCCCTGTCGGTCATGGAGCTCATCGGTCGGTTCGCCGATCGACCATCGCTTCAACTCCGTCGGATGGATTGCGGAAGAAAACAGCGCCGTGAGGGTCGAGCGGTCTCGCTAATGATGAGAGAGGTGAGAACGCAAAGGTTGGAACCGGAGCTTGAAAAAAGGTTTGTCAATGGAAAATAAGCGACTATTAAGGTCAATTCGCTATCGGTATCTTTGTGAGATATGCAAGTCAGTCAACAGGTTCAGATGCCTGGCTCACGATGGGCGTTGATGTTGCAATGTGATTTCAGCAGCATGGAACCGAGCAACATCCATGTTCTTCGGCTCAGGCACCAGACCCAACCTCAACAGATCGCTTTTTGAAGCTTGCCGCCATACGCATGGTTATCTAGGTTGTACCTGAATATCATCATGGTTTATATCTAGCATGACACTTCCAGCTCTACCACGCATACACAATGGATCCGGGAGAGACGCGCCGCACTGTTAATCAAGGCTTGGACACCGAAGTCAAGAATATTCATCTTTGTGGGATTGATTCCGATGAGAGGTATCAGCGTTTATACGCGCCTTCAAACTATATCAATGGCAGCAATTCGCGCTTCTAGACTGATTTCCTGACGGGCGCTTCCTGTCTTCTTCAGTCGCCATTCGCTCGTGTCGGCCACGGCCTGGATCGGCCTATCGTCTCGTTGTTCGCAGCAGCAGCAATGTCGCCGTCGACTCATGACAGGGTCAGTCGCGATGCTGCTCACCTGGCCATCTGCGCGCACCTTCTCCTTTATGTGTCTGACCTGTGTGCTGTGGCCGCCTTCCCTGTGCACGATTGTACTCTACCTATATATCTATGGGAGCGTCTCCATTCAGAGGCTTATATTTACGAAACTACGTATATAACACTCTTTCGCGTTCGCTGATGAGGAGGTCATAAAGCAACAAGACGCTCACTATTCTTTTGTGCGAGCGCTGCTGGCACTATCTTTAACCCAACCATGCTAGTCTTATCCTCTGTTCTATCACTATTATGGCTTCTGCCCGCCGGCCTCCTTGCCCAGGCCATGTGCAATGGGCGTCCAGAGTATTGCAATCGTCGCTACGCGGATATCCGATTCGTCGGCGCCCACAACTCCCCGTTTGTTGGATTTCTGCCCCAGCATAATCAGGAAATCTCCGTAACAAAGCAGCTTGACCTGGGGATTCGCTTCCTGCAGGGCCAAACACATGTGCAAGATGAAAAGAAGACCTTGAATATGTGTCATACCTCTTGCTTGCTGGAGGACGCAGGTCCCGTTGAAAACTTCCTGGGGACAATCAAAACGTGGCTCGACGGGCATCCAGAAGAAGTGGTGACTCTCCTGCTCACCAATGGCGATTATGTGGACATTAGCAGATTCGATGAGGCGTTTACAAAGAGCGGAATCAAGAATTATATATTTGTCCCGAGATCATCTCCTGAGGCGCTCCCTATGGATGCGTGGCCTACCTTGGGCGAGATGATTAGCGCTGGGAAAAGGTTGATTGTATTCTTGGGTACGCTTTACTTATTACCCTCTGCTTGTTGGCGAGTTCACTGACTGAGCTGCAATCAGATTACAAGGCCGATATGGTCAAGTATCCGTATATCTTGGACGAATTTGCCTACTATTTTGAAACTCCATTTTCAACCACCGATCCTAAGTTTCCGCAGTGCAAGATCGACCGTCCTCCAAATGCAAATGCCGACGGCAGACTGTACTTGGTAAATCACACCCTCAATGTTGATATCTTCGGTGTGATTGTCCCGGATCGTCTCAAAGCACCGAAAACCAATGCCGCCACGGGTGACGGAAGTATAGGTGCACATGTGGACTTGTGCAAGTCAATACATAATCGCACGCCCAACGTTGTCCTTCTCGATTTCATCAATCAGGGAGAAGTTTTCAAGGCACAAAACAAGATGAATGGGTTCTGATTTTTTGTTCTTGCTGCATCACTTGGATTGTTTTTCCGCCTGGTTGTCCTTCTCTCTCCGCGAGCCGGTGGACTCGCATACACTGTTTGTATTGTCATCGATATGGTATCAAACTATGATGGCCTCTCAGGCGGATTTCCGGGGTTGACAGGGCGCTGTGTACGACTCAATCATTTGGCTCCTGCAGTGGGCACAGAGAGTGCACATGCTTTACCCAGCACATAATTTAGATGGTGACTCCAACCTTTGTTGTGAATGCTTGGTTGTTACGATGTCACAAATCCTCATAGAACCCTCTCACCAAACCTTGAATAATTGCACCCATAAAGAAGATATTCTACCCACTGACCTGCAAATCAATGGAAAATGTTCGCAAATGTAACCCATTTCTGCAGATCTCAAAGGCCCATCATGTGAGGGAAGCTCTGGATCATCCGGACTAATGGAATGATGTAGTAAGCATTATCAACACATTGTCAACCATATATAAACACATGATTGTGCAATTGTGTTTGCAAGATACTGCGTGGTTTGGATATCATGACAGTACTAGAGTTCTTCAACAGCATGCCAAAGTGGGCTACAACTTGTGTTACATGGCCTATTGCTCCAAGGTCATCTTTGCCCACCAGGTTCCTCAATGCGTAGTGTAGCACAACATATAACTAACCATGTGGTTTGTTGGCCGGGCCTGCAGTGTTAACAACATCTGACTTGTTACAATGCAAAGAAGATATTTCCGTGATATGCATAGTTCCACATGCCTGTCTTGTATCACGACTGGAATGACAAGATTGTGATCAAAATGGACAATCACCCTATTTTGATTAGTTACTCGGCTTCAACAACCAGATATCTGTTCCATGCCACTCCTTTAAATAATGAAGATGCTTTTGCAAAAGGGTCAGTCAGGAGGTAGAAGCTTGAAAAGGGGCACATTCGGCAATATCGCCTGGATGTGTATCTGTTGCCGAAGTCAAGGATGGTTAAATGTTTCTTTAATTGCTGATTAGGTTGCAGCTGACCACACATCGCTTTCTGTCTGTCCAAGGAATGGAATTTGAACGGGTTCTTCTAAGAAGCTCCACTCGCAGAAGTCGATACTTTGATAACATGAAAAAGTCCGATCGGCTTACCCGTTGCTGACAAGGTCATGGCCCCTTGAACTGCAGCAGCGAGGAACCATCATTGGCTCGTCCGCTTCAGCGAATGGATGCACTGATCGACGATAGATCCCCGTCTTTCGGATGTAACAGGCCCTGTAGAGAGTAGAGAACGGGCCTTCACGGAGATGCTGCAGAATCTCAACATCCAATTACGCAGCGTGGATCGGGGCTTGTGTTCTTATGAGAGGGTAAACCCTCCTGGCTTTGTATCTGCTAATGGCGGGCCATAGATCCTCGTGCTTTGGCGACAGTGTTTCTGTGGATGATCGCCACTCGTCCCCTGTTTCGCTGATGGCAGTTTTCGCGATGAGCCTGGCTAGGGATGGGACCAGGAGATGGGAGATGGATATATAACCATCGTAGGATGTCCCTAACCCGGACTCCCCCCTCCTCTCGTCCTTTGCCCGCATTCTAGTCTTACCGAAGTGCCTCGTCAGGTCCTTGGTACTCCCGGTCGTTCCAAGTCATTCGTTAGCATGATGTTCCTCCCGTCGATTCTTCCGCTCCTGCTCTCCGCCGTTCCCCTGTGCATCTCCGCCCCGACTTCGCTCCTCACTCCACCCAACATCCCCTCTGCCTCTGCTGCGCGTGCCGCCCTTGCCGGCCTGGTCGTAGCCCCGCACGGTCCCCAGGAGGGCTACTCCCGCTCCCTCTTCCCGCACTGGATAACAATATCCGGCGAGTGCAATACACGCGAGACAGTGCTGAACCGCGACGGCACGGACCTCACCATCGATACCAAATGCTATCCTATCCAAGGAAACTGGTACAGTCCGTTCGACGGGGGCCGATGGACACAAGCGAGTGATCTGGATATCGACCATTTAGTCCCGCTGAGCAACGCGTGGAAGAGCGGGGCAAAGGCGTGGACGACTGAGAGAAGGCGGGAATTTGCCAATGATCTGGTGAATCCGCAACTGATCGCGGTGACGGATAATGTCAATCAGGAGAAGGGCGACAAGGGGCCTGAGGATTGGCAGCCTCCTTTGAGTAGGTGGCTTTCTGTTTCTTTGCCTGTTGTTCGCTGATCTGATGAAATCACCACAGAGTCTTACCATTGCACGTACTCCCGGATGTGGGTTAAGGTCAAGTCCGTGTATCAATTGACGGTGACCAGCGCGGAAAAGAAGGCATTGACGGCGATGCTGGATCTATGTTAGTCGGGAGGAATTAGGGAGTCTGTAAGGAGTCCTCGGATGATGACCACCAACGCTCCATTCCGTGACCTTATGCACTGAAGATCCTAAGCAGAAGAGTGATTGTACATAGTTGAGAATACAAAAGCAATCCGTCGAGAGTCTAGAATGAAATAGAATCCATTTCTGTGATGAGGTACCCTTCTATACTGCCGACTGGGCTAGTGCGGGGCCACCGCGTCCTGCAGCGGATGGTGGGGCGTTGCTGCCGCGGAGCCAGCCCTGGCAGGTGCGCTTAGTCAGGGGGGCAGGGGCTGTGGTATAGAACGGCAACCCCGCACAGCCCGCATCTCCGACAAATCCAAAACATGAAGCTGTTCGTGAACAATCTCAAGCATCAACAACTCATCCAACTCAACTTCGACAGAAGACACGGTATAGCAATTCAACCATCACCGACTTACCAGTGACAATGCCGGGAACAGGCCAGCCCCATCTCTACACCTTCGACGACACCGAGGACCTCGCCCATGGCCTCCGGAAGTACGTCCTTCAATCCCAAAACGCAGCCATAAAGCGACACAATGTCTTCCGCGTCGCCATCTCCGGCGGCTCTCTCCCCGCCATCCTAGCCAAAGCCTTTGCCAACGAGCCTGAAGGTGACAGCGAAGATGACAACAACACCCTCAAACTCTCCCACTGGGACATCTACCTCGCCGACGAACGCATCGTCCCCCTCAACCACCCAGACAGCAACTACAACCTCATCAAGACCGACTTCCTCGCCAAACTCCCTCCCCCTTTTCAAACCAGCAGCGCCCAGCCCAAACTCCACCCCATCGACCTCACCACCACCACCGATCTCGACAACCTCGACCCCCAAGACATCGCCGACCTCTACCAAGAAGACCTCATGCACTCCTTCGCCGCAAAGGACAGCGTCAAACTCCCCGTCTTCGACCTCATCCTCCTCGGCTGCGGTCCCGACGGCCACACCTGCAGCCTCTTCCCCGACCACCCCCTCCTCGACGAAACCGACTCCTGGGTCGCCGCCATCTCCGACTCGCCCAAACCACCCGCCAAGCGTATCACGCTGACCCTACCCGTCGTCACGCACGGGTTGAGAGTCGCCTTCGTGGCCACGGGAGAAGGGAAGAAGGAAGTTCTCAGATCGATCTTTGACACCGAGGATGGGAAGAAGTTGCCGTGTGGACTGGTCAATACCAAGGGCGGGGACAAGGTGAGCTGGTTCACCGACGCGAAGGCGACCGAAGGGGTGGTGTTTCTCAGGAGAGAAAGTCTTTAACAAATCGGGATTTTGAAGGAGGGAAACCTTTTTTGCTTTGGTGTTTGTTTCTTTACCGCTTATGATAACAGTGTTATTTTTAAAAGAGTCGGTTGTTTGATGTCAAAAATGGGCGAGACATTTCAGATGTTCATACCCTCTCTTTCTGAAATCGTACAAATCCACCTTCTATGCTCGCTGATTGTTCTTTGATGCGAAAAAAAAAGTAGTTACCTTACATAGGTGTGTCTCAGGCACTTCAAAGCACCACATGGAGTTCAGTATAGCTAATATATCATATCTATTTTAATTTTTTTTTTCACATCTCGACAAAGGATATCTCTCAAAATAAAAAAAACTCTAGCATGGGAGAGTCCCCTTACAGAAATAAAAGGAAAAAATCGGCGATAACCAGCACCAATTGGTAACAAACACCTCCCCCCGCGCTGTGGTAAACCTAGGCACATCCTGATACCCGCGACGTTTGAAAAGCCCCATGAATATCCTGTCCCACCTGTATTTCCGAACGAGCCCTTTGGGGAGATACAAACCGATGATTGGGAAAAGGATAAGGAAAATAAAATAACAAAGCAAATAAATGAACGGAAGAAAAAAATAAAAACACCCCGCTTGATCTAATCAGAGAAGTAAATTTTTTAATGACGGGCTTGCACTCGCTCCGGTCGCAGCAATAGGCATCTGACTGCCCCCATTTGCGCGCCCGGAGCTCGGAGGCCTAGGTCCGCTGGCTGCAGACATATCGGCGCCAGCAGGGTGATGAAGATGTTCCGACATGCCCGGCGGTGCGGGAGGCTGAGGGTCCGCAGTACGCTGAGATACGGACGGTGACGGTAGGTTGGGTGCAATGGCTCGTTCGACGGGAGGATACATGCGAACCGGAGGGGGTGCACCGGGAGCCAACCCGCTCATTGAGATCTGAGGGGAATAATGCATGGCCGGTGGCGAGGCGGATGCGTATGGATGGTTGCTCACTGGCATTTGAGGCGGGCCACTCGTCGGGGGACCTGGGACGGGTGTGTATGGATTCTGATGCGGCGGGTATGCGTGTGGAGCTGGAGGCGGAGGCGGAGGTGGCACAGCTCCAGAATAGTGCGGTGGAGGAGGCGGAAGTGAAGGTGCATAGCCATTCATATGTGGAGTCTGAGATGGAGGACCGGCGTGGAAATTTGGAGGCGGTAGCGGGATTCCGTTAGGTCCCGGATGTCCTGGAGGTCCTGACGGCCCTGGGGGGATCCCGTTTCGAAGAAGAGGTGTTCCATAGTCGGCAGGTCGCTGTTCGAAATCCGGCCTCCATTCAGGCCCGTGCAGGTGGAGAGGAACAATCGGAGGTATATGGAGGTTAGGACTTGGTTGAGCGGCTTGAACGTGCGGAGATGTGTATGAATGGTGGGGATACTCAGGGCCCCGGGTGGCCGGTAAGCTCGCATCGCGACTGGCGACAAATGGTGAAGGGCGGGATTCAGGAGCTGCAGGCGACTCTGACTTTCTGTGATGACATCTGTGGCACTCATACAAGGCGTCTTCTGAAGCTTTCATGACAGAGTTCCTTCGACCCCGATCATAAGCCGCATCGTCATGGGAAGCTCCATTTGGTGTTTGCCGGCTAGCCATCCGAGTCGACTCTTGACTCGGAGAGCGTCGCCACCACCTGGGACTGATATGTGTCTGGCAACGATAGCAGCTCTTCTCCACCACCACGCCATTGGTCGTCTCATTCCCAGTCGTTTCACTCGGGTTGTTGGCTCGATCCAACTTTGGCGATGCCTCACCTGACTGCCCACCGACGCTGGTGCTAGCTGCGTGCAAGCTCTCTTTTCTTGCATGGCCCGAGTTCGCATTGCTCGCAGTGGCAGCACGTCGAGTCGATGTCGCCTGGCCCACAGTTTGCTGGAAATGAGCGGCCTTCCGCACAGTACCGGTCAAAGTAAGATCCGCCTGCTTGCATGTTTGAGCATACAACTGGAGAGCATTCAAATCATCGACCCCCGAGGGCTCACTCATCTCATGCACGATTGTTGGGATTGTATGGTGAGGACACCAGATTGCTGCCGTGACCGCGCCGGACTCTTCTCCGAGTTTCATAGTGTTGACTGTGTCTCTTCGACTGACCTTCACTGGGATTATATCAAAGCCGAATATATACCCGGCCTGATGAGCACATCCCACGTGAAAACGTGCACTACAAGAAGACACATGGCAAGGGACGCATGCACCGGTTGTAGTCTTGCAGATCTTGCAGGTTTCACTGAACTTTTCCGGTGGGATCAACCCCAATCCTTCAGCAGGCTCGAATTCCTTTGCATTCCCAAATTTAATCTCAGGATGCCAAACTGCACAGGTGACATGCACCCAATTGTTCCCAGCGGTCTGTTTGAGGGCCTCCCGAGGACCAACGGGCTTTCCAGCACTTTCTTGTCGCTGACGGTAAAGCTTGATAGCTTCCGCGACCATCTCCTTTTCCAGTCTCTCTTTTTCCCGCTCGCGTTCGCTCTTCTTCTTGTGCGAAATCTTTGGCGGCTCCATCAGTTCATGCTCCGTCCAGGTAATCGGACACAAAACGCATTCATATCTCGTCGATATCGCCGGGTTGTGGTCATTCGAACAGGTATCGCAAAACCACTTTGCCGCGTTTCGATTGGGGCTAACCCCATAGCACCCGCGATGAACGGTGAGTCGACAATCTCGACAAGACAGATGCTGATCTCCGCCAGGCTCCATCTTGTTGCAAATCGCACAGGGAAGCGTTTTCGGTCTCGGAGGTTCCGGTGCTAAAGGTGGCGGCTCTGCCGGCTTCTCGACCACTTTCTTCTTGGGAACATGCTCCACGGAAGACTCCTTTGCCGGTGTGGCAGAGTCTTTGTCCGTGGTTTTGGTCTTTTTCTTTGGCGGTTCAACCGCTGTTTCCTTTGGAGCATCGGACAGCACGGGAATTCCGATCGCTGTAGCGGTGGTGGCCGTGGTATTGTTGACCTTGATATCCCATTCGGTGAATGTAAGAAGCTGAGCCAACAATTCTTCCTCGAATTTGCGTCGCCAGGACTTTGTTCCTCCCTGGACAATTCTCTTCGCGACTTCATCAGGGTTTTCCCATTGAATGGCGTACTTTCTCCACAGGAGAGCACAGCGTTGGCACAAAGCGACGGTGTAAGTTGTTCCCTTGTCCTTTTTGGACGATGGTTCCGAGGATGCAGTGGTGCCGGGTGGAACAAATGGGGCCCGTCGCCATCGTTTAGAGGATTTAGTACAGCAAAATTTGCAGGTGAACCCTCGCTTTTTGTTTGCGGCCTTGTTCTGGTCAAAGGCGGAGTCGTCCTGATCGTCGGCAATATCGTCTACCAACTTCGCCGTCGCGTTATCCGGCTTTTTAACCGCCTTCTTACCTCGACGACCCTCAAAATGACCCCATATTTGCCGTCCTTTTGGCGTTTTCTTCCACATGTAATAGTATCGCACGATCTGACTATGCAGTACACTGCCAACATGTTTCGTGACAAGCCGGAGCTCGGAACCGTACTTGGCAACACCCTCCTCAAAGAGTTTTACTTCCTCAGGCTTCAGATACGGTTCCTTGAGGTCCTTGTACTTATCAATCTTGCTTAGCCTTGCGAGGGCTGCCTTTGTGTTAAAATTTTCTTCATATAGAATCTTCAAAGCCTTATCCAGAAAATTCGTAGAATATTCTTCGACCCCTTTTGAAGGCGCAATCTTCTTGGCTTCGGCCATGTATTCGTCTATGAATCTTTCCCGATCTTCGAGGCTCAAATGCGAGCCAGGCGCATCGTCTTCTCCGCGTGAAGGAAGCTGTGACGCATCGGGCATCTTGAACTGGAGGTCCGCGGTTCGAACCTGCTTGCCGTTGATAGTAACCGGTTTGTCTTCACCGCGGCGCACGTAGCCAGGTGGCTCGTCCAGAACCCACTTGGGCCGCTTAGCCCTTTCAACTCTTTCAGCTTCAAGAGCGGCAACGGCATCCTTTGACATCTTCGAGTCCTTTTTCGACTTGAGGTACTTCTTTTTGATTTCGGGAGCCTTGACGTATCTGACAGGTCGACCATACCACGGAATGACATTGGCTTGGTGACGGGAGCCAAGCCGCGAGCTGGCCCGGGGATATATTCTATCGTCATACTCCAATGCCTCCTCCACACGGCAATGGATCCCCAGATATCTGAAAAGCCAAAGTTTTGCCTGTGCTGTTTGTTCGGGTGTAGCGGAGTGGATGGCAGCCTCATTCATGGAAGGACTGCTACGTTGTGTAGTTTCCGCAACCGTTACCTGCTCTTCTTCGTCTTCCTCAAAAGCCTCGAGTTCTGCTTCTTGCTGCTTTTCGCCCATGATAGGTGTGTTTCTCGCTTCCATTTTTTTATCTTGAGCGCGGCTGCAGGCAGCACAAGCCCAAGCGAATCCTCGGGCAGGTTTCTTTTGTAATATGGGACGAACGCAGTTCATGTGATATGTACGATGACATACGGCGCAATCAACGGAATCAACGCTACAACCCAGGGTTAGTTTCTCACTAAGGACGTAGAGTGGCAAGGATGTACGTACTTTGCAGCGTATTGACTGCACCGCTTGCACGTCTTGACGGCGCCCGTCAATTCCTTCCCACGTCCCACTTCAACCAGGATAAATTTCCAGCGTTCATCCAAAACTTTTTTTACGTGTTGAGGGACGTTGATGACCTGACTGGTGGGGATCACATCGTAGTAGCGTTGAATATAACGGTCGTACATCTTATCAAACCAAAAGCAATTTTTGCCTTTTCTGTACTCTTCAAGGTTTTCAATGTCCGATGAATGCAAAATCTGACACTTTCCTCGAAGCGCGGTCAACGGACAGGTATCCGAGTGCATCGAAGCGAATACCATGCGCGGGTCGGCGGATCTCCGTTGAATGTCACGAGGTCGATAGTACCAATTCACTCTGACCATCTCAACTGGTCCCGTAGAAGTATCCTTGGAAGGTAGAAACTCCATTATGCGAGCGAGGTAATAGGGTTCGCCGGGAGGCTCGCAGATGAGGTACACATGGTCTATGGGAACAACGGAGGAAAGTCAGAAATATGTTTTTGGGAGTAAAAGGAGAGTTAAAGCACAACGTACCATTCTGAGCTAGGACGGTTCCGTCATCCGCTTTCAGTTTTCCATTCTTCAAGTGGCCCCGGGAGTTATTGAAAGTCATCATGTTCGTCGGACACTCTAGCTCTGGTAATCTCGAGGCAGCGACGACGAACTTCCTGGCCGCTGGGTTCGTGCTAGTGGGGGTGGAGGTTCCCTGAACAGTCGTACTGGCGCCCGGTTGCTTGCGCTTTTTCGATCCATTGGTCGCGTTTGGATTTGCAAAAAAGGTCGACGTGCCCGGGATGGCTTCTTTCGGCGTGGAAACATGGTTATTCGTGTTGTTCCGGGTTCCCCTAGTGCTCACTCCACCGCTCTTCTCTGTGGTGGCAACCGGAGAGGCTCTCGAGGTGCTGTAACTGGCCGATGGAGCTTTCTTTGAACTACCGGATTTGGCGTTTCCCACGGGCTCGAGCTCGATATCAAGATCGCGGTCTTCAGCATAGTTAGGGCGCGAGCCACCCACTCGATTCTTTGATCGCGTGCCATATGCGGCCGGGGTAGAGGTTGAGCTTGTCAAGGTTTGCTTGGGTGTGTCTGCCGCGGAGGAAGATGACGTTGTTGTAGTCATGGGCTGAGATTGGGAGCCGTTGACGGCGGCGAAGCCCTTTTCCGTCGGATTGTCGATTTTCCCGTTCTTGTTCGAAGGAGTCTGAGCGGACAAGGGCGTGGTGGACTTTGCAGACGCTTCGCTCTCAGTGGAGAGGGAGGCATCCTGTGCGGCTGCCATGTGTGGCAGAGACACAGGGCAACTTCAGGGATGACCTGGCAATCGCTGGTTTGCACGGGTTCTGCATTCACCGTAGAGTAAATATGTGGTGGTTGGCGATGATATGGTGGTGGGCTTGGGAGGGCGACGGACTCTGTGTATAATACCGGAAACAGTTACAAAACGGCCGCCTTGACAAGGAAAAAGTGACTAGTGAGAAAGGTAGGGGGAGATTTTGTTGTGGTGAGATGGGGAGGGCGGGAGTGCCTCACTTGCAAAAAAGGGTCCAGACCGAAATCACGCCAAATCAGAGACACAAAGGAAAATGTAAAACAGGATGCTTTGGGAGACAGAAGAAGTAGAGAGCAGAGCTGCAAAATCAGAAATATGACATCGATAAAGCCGGGAACGTGGTGGAGCCGAACCAAACCCGAAGCTTGCGGATGGGCGACTTGTGGCTCTGAGATCTCGGGGGGCGGAATCAGTGAGGACAGCAGACCGGGCTGTGACAAAGACAGGTTATACGGATCAGATATGGTACAGGCGTGAAATGGGGCCGGAACCTGAAGAGGTACAGAAGAGAGAAAGGCGAGAGACGGCGGTGGGAAGCTGGGCTGGGGAGGTGTGAAGGAGGATTGGAGGAAATGTAGAGAGGGAGAGACAGAGAGAGAGAGATGATACGGGGAATGGAGGAAGAGAAGAGAAAAACTAATTGTGACAGTCAAGAGCAGACAGTGTTATGTAAGGCATTTGCCGGATCAATCACGCGAATAGTGGAAAGAGACAGAAGCTTGTGTTATAGTGGAGGATGAGAGAGAAAGATGGACACAGCAGAAAGGCAGAGAGCAAGGCGGGCAATGGCTGATGGGACATTCACTTACCAGACCAGCAGGAGAAGAGATGGAACAGAGAAGAGGAAAAAAGAGGAAGAAGAGGAAGAAGAGGAAGAAGAGGAAGACGAAGACGAGATGGGCGAGACAAGGCCGAAAGAAGGGAAGATGCCGTTAAGCCCAGATGCTTGCAGGTTCCATCTTGAGTGTGTGTGTATGCAGCAGGCCAGAAAATATATATCCCAAGCGAAGAAAAGGAAGAAGGGAAAAAGAGGAAGAAATTATACAGTGGTATTAGCTGTCTAACTACGGGCGAGCCAACTCCCTCCCGGACTCCTAGTCCAACTAGTTAATAAACTGCTACGTGATGACAAGAAAAATAAAAAGGCTTCTGTTCAAGTTCCCTTCATCATTTGCTTGCAAAGAAACCTCCACCCTTGGAAGTCTGGGAAACATGAGGCGCTAGTCCTGATCAGTGGGTCGGATGGTGTCACCCAGAGAAAGTGCAGCATCAAGACTTCTGAACAAACATTTCACCTTCAAAAGCAGCTCTGGTCCATTATGGTCTGTCTTCTCAGTCATGGTCGGATAACTAGCCATCTTGTCGTGTGAAGCTATCTAAGTGAGATACAAGAGCTACAGTAACTAGTGGTCAAATATTTCACCTGGTCAGACACCTGCCAGTCTCCATACCACTCTCCCCAGAGCAAGCAGAAACCGTCCATCTTTCAAGAGAACTCACAACCCACAGATTGATTGAGGGGTTCACTCACGTTCTGCCACTCCGTCGCGCCGTTCCTCGCTTCCGGCGCAATCCTTGGCAACAACCAAGCCATCCCATCCCATCGCCCATCCCTCTGCAGGTCGCTCCAAGGCACAGTACATCCAAGGTACTTTCAAGGTACAGTGCAATCCCAGCTTCCCCGGCCTAAGCGGGTACTTGACGGTACCTGCTGCAGACCAGGGCTGTACCACCGTCCTCGACAGCAGAAGCTCGGGTCGACGTACCCTCCAGGTCTCTTCTTGTACCTCCTTGTCCAAACCAGCCACGCGCGCCAAGCTTGCCGGCCAATAATTGCCAAAAACCTAAATGCATCCTCAGTTCGTCCATCGTCCATCCGCCGGTTTGTGTGTCTGCCACTCACACGGGAAAACGCCCAGCTACTGACTACGAGAGCGGGGGAGGACGGATTCACGGTGACTTAAACCCAAGATCACCATCTGTACGGAGTAAGCTTTCTTGTATTTCAGCTTTTTCCTCAGTTTCGATGGGCGATGTTGCGTTTAAGACTTTCGAGTCGACAACTGCCAAGTCAGTCTTTTAACGCATGCAAAGGAACAACAATGTAGTGTCTCAAACAGCTGCAACTAACAACGCAACTCTAACTATTCAATAGAAAGTAAGAATGAGGCTCTCAGGCGTACAGAGGAGTGCATCAAAAGTCCTTGCGCCCTGGCAGGTACCGAGTACCTAGTCATGTGATCAAAAACATACAAAATTGTACCACGTGACGGTAACTGATACTTGCCAAGGCGCAACAACTTGCGTGCGCTTGTAAGATTTGGTGTTACCACACCACTAAACGTGTATGGAAAGCTGTAGGCTGAGTCGTCCAGGGCAGATGCGACATGCCTCCAAAAACTCGAAATGTCCCATCTAGATGCAGATAACCCAACTCAAAATCTAGCTTACCACTGATATCAGGTCCGCCCGGCCAGTCAAAGCATCATGAAGCACTGCATGAAAGGGTGCAGTATGGACACCCGCAAAGGGGCCTTTATATCCTGCCACATTAGAAGAGTGAAGATGTCTTTCTGCCGATCCATTATTAGGGGTTCGAGTAGTACGTCGAACACCCATTCAAGCCTTTGAAGAAGAAAATGGAGGCACCAAGCAGTAGCAATGTCTCTAGATCGAAACAGAGCGAACAAATGGATGTTTCAAAGCCATTTCCGCCGTCGGCCTTTTCTTCGGGTCGATGACCAGTAGATGCTCAATAAAGTCAACGCACAGTTCCGAACAAATGTCTCGCGGTAGCTTCGAGAGTTCCTCCCGTAAAGTCCCTATGCTGATATAGGCTTTCGCTTCGTCCGTTCTGGGATCTATATAACCGCTGCACTCCAGTCCTCCCGCAAGTTCGAACTCGTCCTTGTAAGCTGGATTCTCAGGTATATCAATCGGGCCCACCAGCCGAAAGATCTTCGCCAGACACCATGCCATTTGATGATCCTCGATTATCTTATCCCGGGGACCAAAGATGGGTTTTGATGCCAGCCAATGTGCGATCTGCACTGTAATTAGAATCAGAGGTAGATTGGATGAACGGAAACATACTGTCACACCCAGAGACCAGATGTCAGATGAATGCCAGACACCCAAGCCTTGCCACACCTCTGGAGCTCTGGTTTCGCAACTCTGTGCATTGGTGTTGTTCTTCGCCACCCCTTCAGAGAGTGCTGCCAAAAATGAGTATCCAATACAGAACCAAAAAATCAAAAAAACATACCATTATTCAAGTCACCAAGTTTGACTTGGGGTTTTAGAGTGTCTGGACCGGAAACAAATATGTTGTTTGGGTTCACATCTGACATTCTCAGAATTAGGAGGAAGAAAAGAATAATCATCACAGATCATCAAGAATAACATGCCTGTATGCACACTTCTGACATTCTGAAAAACAACAAGTGCTTCCAAGATAGACTTGCTGACAATTGCAGGTAGGTCTGGGTTGGTGAATGGTTTCTGAAAGGGACGAATATGCCACAGATCTGTGTCCATCCATTCAAGAACCAGCCGCTTTTTTATTGATGACTGTGATGGACTCCAGTCCTCTTCGTCACCCTTTTCAATGACATCGACCATTTGCCGGATGTACTTGGATGATGTTATAACTGGATGCTGTTGTACATCTAACTCCCTTTCCATTCGGAGATCCTTGACTGCAACACTGAAATTGTGTTAATTGAGGACTTCCACTACTAGGAAAAAAGGCAGCGATCAAACTTACAAATTGCTGGCAGACGTCCCATCTGGCGTACCAGAAGGGTTCAGGGCCAATGCTTTATAAAGTGATGGTTCCTTGAGCATTTCAAGCAACCGGTACGACGCTTTTTGGCCATGGAGTATTCGATTGACAAACGCCATTTTGAGCCAATATGAACGAAAAGACTTGACAGTACAGAGTAGTGAGAGTCACAGATGACTTTTCCCCTGACAGAGATGATGACCTTTTGAGATGGAAGATCTGGAACCAACCCTTTCTGCTCTCCCATGTCATGAAGCCATGTCTATGAACTCAACAAAGACAATTGAAAATAAGCAAGATATATAGATGTAATCGTCTTTTGTTATGGCATCGAATGTGATGTTGACCTACGGAACACACTTCTCTCTCATTGGCTCTAGGTTGTGAACTATTAATAGCCCAAGCCAAAGCATCTCAGACGATCGGGCTGAACGTCAACATCGCGCCCTTGGTTGAGCTTGCAGGCCGAGTAAAGGAGAAGAAGGAGAAAAACGATCAAGAAGCCCTATCTGATCACTAGAAAAGAGCTACTTAGCTTCCTCACTGTCCATTTGTTGCCTCACCAACCCTGGGCGTTGGAATGAACCCCAATTCATTGCGACAAGGGGTTCAGACCACAGGATATCAGACAACCGCTGAGCTCGCGCAAAAGCAGAGATACCCAACAACAACAACAACAACAACAACCACCACCACCTCGCTCGCAGGCACAAAGCGCTCCCGATCTGAAACCGAAGCTTCAACCTCCTTCACCTCCGCCCGCTCTCTCCTGCACGCGGAGAACCTTGGCAATGGACCGCAACGCACTGGCTCATACAATCTCACCAAAAAGCCCATCCAACCACCCAACAAGCGACGCCTGGTAGCGAGCGAGATACGCACGCTACCAGACGCCGTCACGCCAAGTGATGATAATCATGATAATGATCTCGCCACGTACTCCCAGCGCAAAGCAGCTGTCCCCAGCACCCCCGGCCCGTCTCAGAACCCGCTACTCTCCCTGCGGCATCCGAGCTACGGACTGCCCGAGAGCCTAGTGACCAATTTCGCAGAGCTGGGTGTGAACTGCATATATCCCTGGCAGGCATCCTGTCTTCTCGGGCGCGGGCACCTCACGGCTGAGAAGAATCTGGTCTATAGTGCGCCTACGGGGGGCGGCAAGTCGCTGGTTGCCGATGTCTTGATGCTGAAGAGGGTCATCGATGATCCTCGGAAGAAAGCTATTATCGTCCTTCCGTATGTGGCGCTTGTGCAGGAGAAGATGAAATGGCTTCGACGGTTGCTGGAGGGGGTGGATAGGCGCGTTGACGCGCCGGGTCAGGCTGATGGAGGCGATGCTTCTTCTTCTTCTTACCGCGCAAAGCAGTTGCAGCAGAGCTCGATACGTGTTACGGGATTCTTTGGAGGGAGTAAATCTAGGGCTACTTGGTCAGATACTGACATCGCGGTCTGCACCATTGAAAAGGTTTGGATAGTCTGACTGATTGGTTCCCTTGAACGGTTCAGCTTCTGGTTTTTTTCTTTTTTTGCAGGCTGACATTGTGCTTCCCAGGCTAATATGCTGGTGAACACTGCCATTGAAGAATGCAAGATCGATGAGTTGGGCATCGTTATTTTGGACGAGCTCCATATGCTTGATGACGAGCAGCGTGGTTATTTGATTGAAATCTTGGTCTCGAAACTCATACTTCTTCAGCAAGATATTCAGATCGTCGGCATGAGCGCTACTCTGTCGGTATGTCCCTAGTACTCATTCGCTCCAATGATAAGAAGCCGCTTAACTCGTACCTTAGAACACCGAATTGCTAGCGAAATGGCTACACGCAAACTACTACATCTCGAGATATCGCCCAATCCCAATACAAGAATTTTTGGTATACGACCGCTTGATATATCCTTCTGGAAACTCCAAGGAGTTCTTGAGAACAGCAATGGCCCTAAAAAAATCCGGCGCCGCGAGGAGCGAAGCGCTTGCTGCCAGAGCAATCGACATGTCCTTGCATAAGGAACTGGCAAATCCTATCGCGAATGCCATGGTGTCTTTGGCCCTGGAGACAGCGACGTCCGGATACGGTGCTCTGGTGTTTTGCGGCAGCCGACAGGCATGCCACGTAAACGCAATGCTTATCAGTGAGGCGATGCCAGATGATTACCTGTTGGATAGTGACGTTCTGGAGAAGCGGATGGATCTAATTGCAGGTCTACAAAGTCTCCCTTGTGGTCTCGATCCGGTCTTTGAAAAGACCGTTATCAAGGGGGTTGCATTTCACCGTCAGTATTTTGCCCTCGTATTTATCCTCTTCGTCGCTGGTGACTGATGGTGGTTTTCTACGCTATAGATGCCGGTTTAACGGCGGAAGAGAGAGATCTGATTGCAGAAGGATACGATAAAGGTGTTCTCAAGGTGCTAGTAGCTACGTGCAGTCTGGCTGCCGGCATCAACCTGCCCGCAAGGAGAGTGATTCTGTGTGGAGCTCGAATGGGGCGCGAACTGGTTGGTCCTGCTATGCTGTACGTGTTGATCTCAGGACTCTTTGATACCCCCTTTCAAAGTTTTACCGACATGGCTAAATGGTGGAAATCAAAAGACGACAGATGCGCGGCCGCGCCGGCCGCAAAGGCAAGGATGAGATAGGAGAGACGTTTCTTTGCTGCACGACAGACGACCTTGAGGCAGTTCTTGATCTGCTGGAGGCTGAGATGCCGGCAATCTCAAGCGGCTTATCGCCGGAGAAGCGAGGGATCAACAGGTCCTCTTTTCCCCGTGCCTTTTATTTTTTTGTTTTGGTTTGCAACGACTAATCCACTCACAGGGCTCTTCTAGAGGCTGTCGCAACTGGTCTAGTCTCTGGGCGGGAAGCCATCAATGACTTCGTCAAATGTTCACTACTGTACCACACAATGGAAGAAAAGGAGTTGTTTGCGCTGGTGGAATCGAGTCTTGAAGAACTGGTAGAAGCCAAACTGTTAAATCTGCGGCTCGACGAATCATTCGAGCCGACGCAGCTCGGCCAGGCCATTGTAGCCTCCGCCTTCAGCCCGGAGGATGGCATGTTCATCCACAATGAACTGAGACGGGCACTCCAGGCGTTTGTCATGGATGGTGAGATGCATATATTTTACATGTTTGCTCCGCTTCAGTCGGGAACAGGCGTCGATATCGAATGGCGTACGTTTCGCGATGAGATGAACAAACTTGACGACAGCGGGATGCGGGCTCTGCAGTTGATGGGGGTCAAACCGGGTTTCGTGAATTCCATGTATGAATTTTTCTCTCCCCCTCATAACATTCAACTAGATCTAACATGCATCTGTACGCACTTCCAGGGCGCAGGGATGCAGCAGCACCAAAGATCCTGACATCGCACGTACATACCAGCGTGCATACACGGCATTTCAGCTGCGTGATCTCAGCAATGAAGTCCCAGTATCTGCAGTCTCGCACAAGTACTCCACACCCCGAGGCAACGTGCAGAATCTTACTCAGATCTGCCACGGCTTCGCAGCCGGCATGGTGAAGTTTTGCCAGCGGATGGGATGGGAGATGCTGGCTGTGGTGCTTGACCACATGCGCGATCGACTTCAGGCAGGCGCGAGAGCGGATCTGTTGGAGTTGGCGCAGGTGATGTACGTGAAGAGTCGGACGGCGAGACTATTGTGGGAAAATGGATTCAAGACAATCAGAGCGTTAGCGGAGGCTGATGCAAAGGACTTGGTGCCCGTGCTGCTGATGGTGAGATACCCTCTGTTATTCTTGGTACCCGCAACGTATTTGACCTAAACTGCGGTATTATTTTTAGGGCCAACCCCGAAACGGAAACTCTCACCGAAGCAACGCGGAAGAGGCCGAGCGCTTGAATGCCAAACTTCTCGCCAAAGCTGAGATCATCATTGGGTCGGCAAACAAGCTCTGGGGTATGCACTCTCCCTTGATATGGCATCTATATGTCGTTGGCCGTACTGTAAAATTTGCTGGATACTGATGATTATTGCCCCCTAGAGCGCCAGATGATTGTTGAACTGGACGAATGAAGTTCCTGCGTTCTGAACCTGTAACTCTGGCCATCGTTCACTCCCCTTGTTCCATTCAGCAATATGATTCAGAACCGGAACAATAAATCCGGCCCACTGCATTGGCGGATCCAGTTGGGCGGATATGCAACCTGTTGTTTGTCTTCCAGGGGTGTTGTTGGCCCCTTGGGCACACTTCTGCAGTTCAAGCAATCTTGTCAATAATGATCAGTAGAACTGTACTCCGTAGATTCCGAGAGATTGCTCAAAGGATTATTCCCCCGACGCGATGCAAACAAGGGTTATATCAACGGAGTATGCAAGGGCTCAATAGTTGGATCGATCTGGTAGAGTATATTTATAGAAAACCCAACAACAAAAACCAATCCACGGTGCTTTTATTGGCTCCAACCGGCGCCAAATCAGTATCCCCTCTCGCAATGCTGCGATGCCTCGATTTGGCGGTTTAACCAACTTCAGAGAAGCCGTGGCGATTGGCCCCATATTTTGAAAAGCATTCCAGAACAGCAGCAAGCACCGCATTCATCAATAGCAGGGGGAAAACAAGAGAGAGAGAGAGATTGTTCCCCCTGTCGAGTTTGTTCCAGAGACAACACTGCCCATGAGCAAAATGAAACCCAGGTCTCCAGCGAGCCCTACGACTGGAACGACGAGATGGGGCCCCCAAAAGGTCCCGGCAGTGTGAGAAAAAGATCCCGATGCCTTTATTAAGGATTCTTCTGTTTTTGAATTTTTTTTTTTTCTGGAAATTCCATAAATATACCATGGAAGTGGGAAAACAGGGTGTTCAGTGGGTTAAGGGGGAAGAAGAGCAGTCTGGCCCCGAGAACCATGCAGGAGAGCCGTGTATAACCAGCCTTATCGTAAAATAAAAAAAAAGGGCAAAAGAGTTGTATGCATCTGGCCTGATGTGGCTGGAATATTCTTTTCTCTCTTTCTTTCGATGCTTCCACAGTCCTTTTTTTTTATTCTCGATCACGCAAACGGCACTCTGGCATGCTCAAAAGCCGCGTGGGGAGATGGGGCGGGGAGATGCCGTCAAAGCACTGAGCACTGAGCACTGATCGCTTACTATTCTGTCTTTGATCCTGCGCGCTTTTGTTCCTTTTTTCTCTCTCTCTCTCTCTCTTTTCTTTTTCTCTCTTTGATGTTCTCTATTGTGGCGCTGTAAAATGGCGCCAATGATTGCTTGGAACGCAGCGTTGGGCGACCGACGATGATCGACGGGTGGGGTAGATGGCCTGTATTTGAATTACCTGCTGGTATGTACTGTACGGGGTATAAAGTATACATACATCAAATACAAGAATCAGGGTCATCTTCTCGTTCGTGCCCGTACGGTAAATGAATCTGCGCTAGAAGAAGAAACGATTTGCCTGTTTTGAGTGCTGTGCTTGCTTCTTTTTGTTCCGTGGAAAGCGGCCGTCTAATTCGAGGTCACGGCTATACTGCGACGTCGTAAAAGCAGCAGTTGAACCGGGCAAGGTTATATGGCATGAAGGATAAGGGCAAGGATGGTTAGGGGTGTTCCATTCCCCTTCCAGTAGCATTGAGCGACAGCGCTAATAGGAAGGCTTCTAGAATATCGGTAGAAGCCGGATGGAACAAGATGTTGTTATTATATGGTGTATTTGAGTCTTGTCTTTTCCACCCCACGCCCTGTCGCATGTATGTATGTATTGTTGCGTATTCTGACAGGTACAGTACAATATTACGATAAAAAAGGTATTGTGGTTGTGTACGGAGTAATTACGGCTCAGATCGAGCTTGAGGCGGAACACAACACACTAGCTGCTGTCAGTCATCCGATCAAGCAAGTCAACGTCGATGTTCTGTTCACTACGGAGTATAGGCGAGACATTCCGATCTTCTGTATTTATTCTCGCGCTCTGCATCAAGTACGAGCTCTCTGTCATTTGAAAATTCCTTTTTTCTTCTCCCTCTTCTTCATCATCATCACCTTCTTCCTGCTCTTCTCTCGAGTGACATGGAGGTTTCCAACAGTTCCCGTTTAATACGAGGATCCCCGGTTTGAGTCTGGCCTGGGAGAGAAAAAAAAAAGAAAAAAGGTTGGAATTGTCGGAGATCGACACTGTATGAAACTGTTTAAAAAGCAACGCATGATCAACGCGACTCCCGGCCTGCCCGCGCTGACTCTCGCCCAGCATAGAACAAGATGGCAAGCACATACACACAATAAGTCAAATCAAATATGGACGACCTACAGAAGAGAGAACCTTTATCCTGCTCAAGGAGGTGAAAAAGGTCTTTAGGACCAGTCTTCAAACAAAGAGAGAATACGCACGCCACGTGGCTTGACTACAGAGTTGGGAGTTAACCAGTGGACACGAACCCGATGATTCCTCAGCAGGAAGACGAGGGGGTCTTGACTGTATGAACGAACTGTGGTGAGCGCCCTGTCAAAATAATGAAGAGCTAAGCGCGGCAGTTCAATTTTATTTCCTGAGTGCGAAGGGGAAAAGATGGTTCCTCTAATATGCCGCCTTGGCCTCGCCTAAGCGGGAACAGGACTGTTTCAACTGTGTCGTCTCTCTCGAAGAGATCCCTTGTGCTATACGGAGTAATCGGATCTTAATCCTGAAGAGAATCGCATCAGCGAACTTAATTACTGAGTATACGGAAACAAGTCACTCCAGCCGCCTGGAAAAGCCCAGATCCCAGTATCCCGGGAAATCCTGGAAGAAAGACAAATAAGAAGGTTCCCCGTCTGTATCAACTCGCAGCTCTACCCAGCTCTCGGGGTTCACTCAGCATTGCGATTTACAGCGCTAAGAAAATGTACGGACGTCGTGTAACTAGGTTATCCCGTAACTGCGTGCGCAGTGAGAATGTATCCAGGTGAGCTCATTGCCGTCTGGACGACTGTTATTAAGGCCCTTCCCCAACCAATATCACGCGGAGGCTGGCATTCACTATTCTCAATATTTCGACAATTCGAAGACAGACGAGGAAGCTGACAGCGTTTGTTCAATGTAATCGTCAAGTTCTTACAATCGTGGTGTCTCGTTCGACACGTTTGACTATGATGCCACCAATATGTAGTTATGTGTTTGCTGCTTGTTGACGTTAAACTAATTCAATATCTATCATCCACTGATATGATTGACGTTGCCTACATTCCTCCTTGAGCAATCAAAACTTCCTGGCTTATGGCCAACTGGTTATTTGTCTTCGTGTGCTTCACACCTGAGGATGGCATAGCCATACCAACCCGTTTGCTTCTACCACCACCTGTCGAGGCCTTCTTCTTCATTAGGATTGAGCCGCCCTGATATCTCTCTCCATTTCAGTTACAAGTTTCTGAAGCAATTCAAGATATCAAGTTTTGAGTGAGTGGTGTCTTATTTCTAAACTTTTATCATTGCATAGGAGCAGAACCATTTGGTCTGCTACCAGGATCTGAATGACATCTCGTTCAGCTCAACTTCAATGTGGAGAGTCTGTGGAACACTTACTGCTCATGCATATCACTGTCTTTGACAGTCTGATCCCAGTTATTTTGGGAAGAGGAATGTCGTTGAGTTTCAAGAGTGCACACATATCAATAATTTAGTGAGCATTCTTCTTGACAATGTAGAAATGGTTCTTCATAGAAAAGAGAAATAGATTTTTAGGATCAAACTGATATAAGACCATCAGCAATACACTCTGTAAACTTCATCTTGGGGAAATAAGAACAACAGGAATGATCTTCAAGTCTTTGTGGGCAATCTATTGATATAACAGTAATACTTGTTAATTGGCTTCACATGAGGAGGTATGGTCGGTAACATCTGAACAGGAAGAAAAGCAAATGGAAGTCAGGGGCAGGAGGGAAACAAGCCTCTTACTCTCAACAGGAGGAAAGTGTTAAGTGTTGTTGAATTAGGAAGTCATAATACTCCTCTGGAGTCCTTCAGATATGCAATTTCATATGAATGTGTAGTAGGCAGACTTTAGACTGCGGCCGAGTCTGAGTTGGTATGGGTTCTAGGAGTTATGGACTCACACGGAATTCTCAAGTCCCTAGGGACCCTTAACTCGGACTCGGAGTCAAGGCTCGCAAAGTCAAGTTTTCAACTCATTTTGATGATTCTTGGCATCTTAGCTTGTCCATTCGTGCACGAAACACTCAACGCCTGATGCTCCATTTATATCCAAGGCACACATTGTCACGAGCGCCGTGGGCTCTACTACCCCATCACTCTCATTACCTATAAGCCATAGAGTAAGTACTACAAAGTGTTGATTTGGAACCGAGTTACAACTGTTGTTCCCATGATACAGCAGCTTGTTCCCAGGACGATCTTTTGGATCCGAACCAGCCGGTGATCAACTCTTCGCGGCCACTTCTTTGCTGGCATGGAGGGTCTTTTAGTGGGTGTTTCTATTTTTATATCAGATATATACCGGCAGGCTTGTTAGTTCTGCAACTTGCCAGTTGAAAAATGGCATATATATTTTCCCACCCTGATCCCTAGCTCTGTTCATAACGGGATGGTCCCTAATGTTGGCACATGCTTAATGGAAGGGTTACAATCCAGTTCGGCCATATTATTGTTATGGTAAAGGGCCTGCGGTGACTCTTTGGACAGAAAGATTCGGTTCCAATGCAGAGATGTGACATTTAGCAGATCCTTCGCAGTGTGGCCCGGCACTGAGACTCGGGTTCGTCTTTCAGGAAAGGCTGTTGATGTGGTTTGATATCGTCCTTCGAGACAAAAACGCGTGAGAAATAGCAAATACCAAGCAATTGGTGGCAATTGCCTGATTCGAATATCATGACTGTGGACTCAGGGACGAAGAGGGGAGGTTGTGAGGCACCATGCGTCGTTGGATGTGATTGTGCCAACTCCAACAGATTTCGAGAACACTCGGGTTTCTAGTGGCTGTCAGTGGTGTGCTGTGGTGGTAGTCAA
>LJPH01002471.1:0-76508 GCA_001430925.1 Byssoonygena ceratinophila
GGGGGAGGGGGGGAAGGGGCGGATAGAGGAGAGACAAGGGATAAAACGGGAAAAAGAGAAGACAGAAAAAGACTAAACAACGGGGGGGGCTGGTTCCAATCCCACCGCACACAAGCGTACGACAGCATCACCGGAGCGGCCTATCCTCCTTTGGGCATGGCCTCTCTGCGGCGGGCGACGGGGTATAAAAGGGGGCTCCTCGTCCGCCTTCTCCTCGTCTTCCTCCTTCTTCCTTATTTTTTATTCCATCTCATCTCCAGTTTACCAGACCCTCCATCTGTCATAAAGCATCTATACCCTTTGCTAAGCTCAATTGCTTCGTGGTCACCTTGCCTTGCCTAGCTTTGCTTCACTATATACCCAATATCAGGATCTTCCTTGCTGTCATTGAAGACCTTAGATTATCTTTCCAACTGATCACCATGGCTGCCACTCTCCGCCTCCATGCCGGCCAGCACACTTCCTCTCTCCCCATCAACATGCCCTCCAAGGCTCCCGCCAGCGCAAACTATTTCCCCATCTCTCGTGTCGCAGGCTCTCCGCCTGAAGTCTCCGATATCAGCACCACCACCGGAAGTGCCAGTGATTTCGACGTTCCCTCTTCTGGCTATGCCGGAATCGATGTCATCGACACTCTGCACGACCGCATGAGCAATGTCTTTGACCCCAGCAGACTGGACAAGGGAATCGTGAAACAGACTCAGCTGTGAGTATCCCACTCTACCCGCCATTTTCCTGCGTTGCTGACGAAGTGCCTTCAGTTCTGGCCAACTCAACGCCAAGCAGCGAGAGCTCCTCGAACTGCAGGCTTTGATGCAGCGTCGTATCAAGGGCGCAAGAGTGAATTTCTCAGAGGGAATCAAAGCTGCAAAGGAGACAAAGTCCGATCTAGAATGGACACAGAAGCGCGTCAGGTGAGATAATCCCGCTGTCATCTTATCGGACTCCCTCCGCAAACTCCCCTCTATCCCGACACTCTCCGCTCCGCTCCGTGCACGGGCTTTCCGCTCCGCTGTTCTTGGCATCAAGTGGAAATCCGAGTTTTCTCCGTTTTTCCCGCTCAGAATGACCGTATCTCCCGCTAACCACAGCTTCTTGCAGCTCCATGAAAGCGAAAGCCGAGAGAAGCCTTCCAAGCGAGTATCGCGTCGCCAGCAGCAAATACGCTTTCGAAACTGACTGCTAAGCCCGTCAATTTCGCGCTTCTGCGGCCACTAACCCCTTTTCTTAAACGATTTAATGATTCACGGCTTTTTCTTGATCTTCTGACAAAAAATAATTTCCGGATACCTGCAACGTTCTTCTTGATGTGATTCTCTTGTCTGTATTTTTGCTGGGAGGCGTTCTCGATGTGCAAACTTGGAAACTGGGAGGGTCGGCTGCCGGTGGTTCCGTCAGATATACTGTTTTTAACATATTAGGCAATCTACACGCTTTACCATTTTCAAACCCCTTGGGGTCCTTACTTGCAGATTTCCCGCTCCGCCCGTTCCGCCCCACCCCCATGCTTTTGTCAGCTTGCCATGCCGCTTTTAACAGGAATCCCGCTCCCTCTTGCCACAGCGCGCTTAAGCACCGAAGCCATGAGGAGCCCACATTTATTTACCCGCGAAAGCCGACTGGGAACCCTTGGAAAGAAGGGGGGCTGGCTGATTGCTGGGTCCCACAGTGCACGCGCACACCCCTGCAGAACGGGGAATGATCCCAGGGTGGCGCGCGAACTGCAGCCCTATGTCTCGAGAAAGGGTGTGGCGTTGTGTGTTTCCTTTTCTAGTTCTGATATAGTTAGTTGGTACGCGTGCGCCTCGTGATTACGCGGTATGGGTCACCTGGGTCTGAGATGTAGGGTCATGTGGATTAATTGCCACGGTTGGATAGCATTATGGGCACTGTGTAGGGAGGAGAGGAGAGATGTTTCTTGTAGGCATGGTGATGCCCTTGGGATGCCGAGTGTTAGGGGCCATGTAGCTACTCTTCTAGTGGTGATGATGCCTATAACTACGCGTAGTGTATGGCGGCCCCCTTAATCGACATAAATACAAGGCATATATAGAGGGAATCTTTTCTGTAAGGCCACTCACTGATTGTTGGTTAGCTCCGAGGTCTCAGTCCTTATTGTACCCTAAATATAGGGAGTAGATGGGCTATTAACACTGGTCCTACTCCGTACTTTGAATTAAGGATCACAGCGACGTCTGAAAGGGTGTGCTGGCTGCTTGAAAGGACATACTTTTAGGCCTGGCATTTATCAAATATAGCGACATTGCAGCACAACAGATGTCTTATACAACAGTCTGTAACATATCTACTAGGAAACGCAGGCATTCAACTAATAAGTCATCACATATCCAAAGGTCCCTGTCTATGTTTGCCTTTCCGTTGCCCCTGATTACCTTATCCCCAGGACATCGACTTATTTGTATGTATGATATTCGGCCCAGAATGAGGGCTGTCACGGATGTCCGTACGTTATAAGTGCACCGGATTTGGCGAGGTGGTTCACATAGTCTCATCTCAAAGTGCAATAGAAAGTCAAATGGCAGTAGAAAGGCTTTAAATCTCTTAAGTCAATTCATTAATAATCTAGAAATTAATATTCTAAATCATCTCCCGTTCGTCCATTGCCCGCGCAATAACCGAAGCAAAGCGCCTGGCCTTGTTCGTATCCTGCATCGCCGTTCCAATACCAAGTAGAACCTTCTTGATCCCAACCCCGATGTGATCGCTCTGCGTCGTATCGTGAACCCCTGCCAAGGCCATTTCCGTCTCCTGTGGAGAAAATGACTTTGACTCCTTTAGAATATACGCCAGCTCCTCGTAGGTGTTTACATTCGGAACGGCGATATCGGAGTCGAAGGAGTTGAACACATTCAGTTGCTTCATCACCGATCGCTCGGCGGTGGTAGCAAGGACAATCAGCCGGCGGCCCTTGGGAGGATGTTTCCGAAGCAGAACCATGACTGTTTGTAGGACTGAATTGCTGAATCGAAGTCCGACGGGAACCCAGTCAATGATTCGTTCAATATTGTCCATGACCACAACACTAGTAGGACTCTTGTAAGCGTCGTTGAATACTCTGCTCATATGCTGAATCTTAGCCGTCTCATTGAAGCCCACCATGTCCTCTGGGCTAATGAGCTTAATCAACGGGAACTCCGAGTCTATGGCGATCTTTGCAGCCAACGCTGTCTTACCACTTCCCGGAGGCCCATGAAGCAGCACTGAGAACAGCTGGGTTGTCGATTCGGGGTCGCGGACCTGACTGACAAAGAGTTTCCCTTCTTCCAGGATGCTATCGATTGTCGGGGAGAAGTGAATGATGCCACCATTAATACAACTTTCAAACTCTTCTTTCGACACGCCAAAGGCAGGTGTCACTTCTTCCAGTGCATTCTGGAAATCTTGGCGATTGACCTTCATATTGACGACATCCTCGTTGATTCCAGCCATTGTTCCAATTTTGACATGGCGGTTGAAGGCGAACGACGACGCAGACTTGATTAAACCACTGATCTCTGCTCCGGAGAAATTCTTGGTTAGGTGAGCCAGCTCAGCGAGGTCTACGTCGCTATCCATGAGGTTGCCTTCTCGCATCTTCTTTGTGTGAATCTTTAAGATCTGGACTCTGCCTTGTTCATCAGGTAGAGAAATTTCCATGTGTACCTCCAAACGACCGGGTCGTAAAAGAGCGTCATCAATCATATCCATCCGGTTAGTCATTCCAATCAATAAGATATTGTTTAACTGATCAACACCGTCAAGTTTGGACAAAAGCTGGTTGACGACACTGTCACCAACACCAGTGCCACCCCCGGCTCCACTTCCTCTTTGTTTGCAAACGGCGTCCAACTCGTCGAAAATGATGATGTGAAGACCACTCTCCTCTCCCTTCTCTTTGTACTCTTTCTCAGCGTCGGCAAAAAGCTTTCTGATATTCTCTTCCGATTGACCAACGTATTTGTTCAGGACTTCAGGACCGTTGACAACCTTGGGCTCCTTTGCATTCAGCATTTTTCCAATCTGCCTTGCAATTAATGTTTTGCCCGTTCCAGGGGGACCAAAGAGTAAGATGCCCTTGACGTGTTGAATTCCCAGTTTCTCGACGAGGCCAGGCGGAAAGATGCGGGAAGCGAATGCTCTGCGGAAAATTGTACTGAATTCCAGATCTAAGCCACCAATTCCCATATTTTCAAACTTGAAATCTGGCTGAATGATGGAATTCGCAGCAGGCCTCCGGTTGGATGCTTTCATATTGATGCCTGTTCTTGCGTCTTTGAAAAAGTTAATCGAAGTGTGCCTGGTGAGGATGCCCCTTGTCGTAGGATCTGATGATATGGGCGCAGAAGAAGACGGCTTTTCCGATAGGTCACCCAGTTGCGCAGTTTTAACAGTTAATAAGAGCGGAATGCTCTTATCATCCATCAAAACTATCTGACCAGGGGCAAGTATTTGGTTTTCAAAATTCTAACCATGTCAGCCTTGTTCATGGGTATTTTTGGGATAGAAACATACCCTGATAAAAACGTTCGCAAGCTCATCTTGATCGTAGGGAATATCCGTTCGCTTTTTACCGGCGAAGCCAACCTCCAAATCCATAGACGCAAGGTAGGCCTGACTACCCCGACTGAAAATGTCATAAAGTTTGGCTTCAACCATATCTGTCAATGCGACTTGGGCCCACGTCCGCTGTGGATCTGACATGCTAATATGACCGGGAGGGAATCCTTCCAGCGGACGAGCTGAGAAGACATATCGGTTATTCACGAGGATTAATACATCGGATCCGTCTCTCGAAGGAGGAATATCGCGTGGCGATACGGCTACTCTGGTCGAACACACGCACCGTCAGTTAGGAATTCACAGTAGACAAATGTAGCAGACTCACAAGTTCCCATATGTATAAGAATTGTCTGGACTTTTAGCCGGTCGCAAGTGCCAAACCTGTTCCCCAGCCCCTCCGTTGGTTGGTATCAACCTTCCTCCCCCAGAAGGCGCGGGAGCTCGGCCAGAAGGGGTTCCTCCATATCTTCTTTGCTCATTATACCCGTCAGTCATCACAATGTCATAATCGGGTCGGGGGGATGGTGCCACATACCCTCCGCCCATTCGGGGGTCTTGGCCATAGCCATCTGGCCGGCCCGTCTGTTGGGGAGGCATGTTGTATCGATCGCGTGGCGGTCGAGCTCCATCAGCACCGGGAGAGCCACTCGAAGAGAATGGGTTTGGAACGGAGGGGAGATTATTGCGGTTGAACATGGTGTTTCCGATTCTATAAGAGCTTCAGATGAACATTGATCAATCAAATGCAGTGCAATCTCTCAGCTCCGCCACGCAGAGACCAGTCAGTTCTGAGCAATATAGACTATCCAAAACAACAGAAGAAAAAAGAGCTCAATCTAGCCATATAATTTTTATGATGGGGATTCCGCAAGGTGACAAGGAACCATGCTGTCTGTCCAGCAACAGCATGACACCCATGTGGTTGCCACTCAGCCCCGGCTTAGTCATCGCCCGCGGACTGAAACCGCCGACGTCACATTTTGGGAACATGAAGCTGCAGCTCCTTGACTCGAAGGGTCTCAGCCCGAGTTCACTGCTTGCCAGGGTCATGCCTCTGTATGTACAGTACTTCCCGATGCTCTGCCCCTTAGCGTCTTTGACTAGTTAAGCGTCTTTGACTAATACTAACCTGTGTATCAAGGCACTTACTTGGGAAGAAATCATGGAACGTCTACAACAAAGACAACATCGCCAGGGTCCGGAGGGATGAGGCTCTCGCTAAGACTCGGGAGGAAGAGAGTGAACAGCGCCAGCTTGAATTTGAGGCCGAAAAGCGAATCGAACTGCTACGGGGTCAACGCCCCATCTCGCCTCAACCTCAGCCACATTCATCTCGAGAGGGTGGGACTGACAAAGCCGAAGGCCGACACCGCAAGCGTAGACGTCTAGCAGGCGAAGATGACACAGACCGAGACATTCGGTTTGCTAGGGAAGATGCGCTCCTACAAACCGAGCCGGGCCATAAGAGTGGCGTTGCAAAACCGAGGAGCAACGTCCCACTCACTGATGCTTCGGGACATATCAACTTGTTCCCAAGTCAAGCCGCTGAGCGATCCGAGAAGAATGAAGAGGTTGAACAAGAAAGCGCAAAAACGAAGCGAGAATACGAGGATCAGTATACAATGCGGTTCTCGAATGCGGCAGGATACAAGCAGGGACTGGAAGCACCTTGGTATTCTGCTTCCCAGCTTGATCTTGCCTCGCGCACACAGGAAACTCCTAGTAAGGATGTCTGGGGTAATGAAGACCCTAGAAGGCGAGAACGGGAGAAGGTTAGAATAGACGCCAGTGATCCTCTAGCGGCGATGAAAAAAGGGGTTCGACAGCTCCGTGAGGTTGAAAAATCGAGAAAGGAATGGGAAGAGGAAAGGAAAAACGAACTTGATGCTCTAAAACGGGCAGAGAAAGAGTCGAAGCGCCGCCGTCGCCAGAGGTCTCGCTCACATGACAGCCTTGAGGATTTCAGGCTGGACGAAGTTCCAGCTGACGAGCAGAAACGCAGGAGAAAGCATCATTCTCAAAGATCACATAGAAAAAGGGATCAACCAAGGCCAAGGCATGGTCGGTCGCACTCTTCCTCTCATCATCATAATCCTTTAAGGACCTACGAAAAAGAAAAGAGAAGATAGAATATTAACTTGACATTGAAATCGGACTACTTGCTGCTCTGAGCAGACAATAAGGTTGCAGTTGGCAAGTAAGGAGATAGACAATGATGCCCAGTGATTGTGTATCTGATAGCTGTCTATTTTTTTTGGTAATCTCTTATACCACAAGTAAGTTTTTCATGAATTGTAACAGACAAGCTCACTGTAATGCCCATTCCTGACAGACTGGCCGCTCCTCATCAACCGCCCATTCAATGCTGATATCCAGTAACCGTGATTGCTCTTCTTTCTTTTTGTATCCAATCTTCCCCTTGACTACTTGGCCCTTCTTCAATGCAAGTTCCTTGTGCTTTTCTTTGTTTATCAAGAACACTCCTTGTTGCCAATGAGTTTCTTTTCCATCTGGCCCAGTAGTGAAAGCAACATAACCTGCCTTTGTCATGGTGCTGGGAACAGCATTCTCCGGGATCTTGCTTTCAGGAGATGGCATGAAAAACATATCAAACCAGACAAGCCACCCATCCAATGAATCAACATCTTTTGATATGGCAACCTCAAATTCTTTGACAAATGTGAGCTCTTCAACTGTTATGGTGTGCAATGGAAGCGACAAAAACAGAGCAGAATCTGCAATAACTGCAGAAGGTTTGATTGTCTGGATGAGGACCTCATCATAGACATTTTCAAGCATGCCTGACATCTTGAATCCATAGATTGAATTCCAAAAGGATACATGCTCGTCGATGAAATCGGGGTCTGCAATGGGCGCTATTCGAAGGGTTGCATGCGAAGGCACCATCAGCCCGCCGGGTGCAAGATAGCGATCTCGGGCAAAGAGCACCGAGTCGAGCATCGCTTCGAATAGTAGACCGTATCCCATCCATTCGGATACTATAACATCAACTTGTTTTACAGGCAAGACTACCTCTTCGATTTTCCCCCGTACACATCTGCAAAATTGAATGGTTAGATTCCGACGGTGTCAGAAGTTCGTGGATGAGAAACGTACTTGATTACATCGCCGAACCCATTCTCGTACACAATCTGACGTGCTTTGTTGATAATGTCGGAGTTATCAACCGCAATGACCATCTTTGCTCCAGCTTTCGCACAGAACATGGATAAGATTCCCGATCCACAGCCCACGTCTAGAACAACTTTGTCCTTGAAGAGGCTTTTGTTATCATAAATGAAATCGCGGTAAGAATCGGTGCGAACAGTGTCTTTCAACATTGACTCGTGGATCGCTGGAGAAGGTTGCATTGTTAGAGACTCTAGCAAATGTTGTTAAGGAGAGGAGGCCCATACCGTTATAGGAATACGCAGTGAAATATCCACTTTCCGCATTCTTGATCCTATCTGAATCTATGTCATCCTCTCCACGATGCTGATCCGCGGGCACCCGTTGACTGCTTTCTGCCTCGTTCCCAAGCTGTTTAGCCAAGGATCTCTGCACGAGATGTTTGTATTCAACGAACTCCTCACGGAGACGAGAGAGTTCCTCCTCGAGAGTTCTGACTCTGTCGGCAGAATTATCATAGTCTTTAGGCTGCTCCTCCTCATCGCCATCCAATACATCCTCTAGAGTATACAGTAGTGGATCGTCCTCCAGCACTGGCTTAAGATATTTGTCGTCCTCGAAAAGAGATTTTGACGACACATCTGGCTTCGGATTTCCCGCCTGAACCTCCGACCGGATATAGTTAACAAGCCTTATGGTTTCCAGAAAATCTAAGCCTGAAGTAGTGAGGAATTCATGTCAGCGATAGTGATGGTAGTACTCCATTGATCGGGGCTACACACCAAGCTGTTTCTGCACCTTAGGAAGGTCGAAGTGAAAATTTTCTTTGCAGTCTTGCAGCATTGACCGGGTGTCTGGAAAGACCTTTCCGCTAAAAAGGCCAACCACAGGGTGAAGCTCTTCATCCGGTTCAACATCCTCCCATCCGTCGTCATTTGTAAGATCTAGGCATTCGCTAGGACTGGATTCACTAGAAATATCTTCATCGTCGACGTTTTCGTGAGGACGGTAGGGAAGTTTGGTTACAGCCATGGCCAGACAATATGGACCTCCGTGAACGAGTAGGACAACACTCTTTTGCGGTGGCTGGGCTTAAAGAGTAGTTAGGCTTAACTATTGCTTCATTGAAATCTTTTGCGACGAAGCACTTTTTTTTTGATGCTCAAGGAAAATTAGGTGGGGCGGATCGCGACCTTCGACCCCACCAAAAGGGGCTTAAATAACACAATCGTTGGCTGGCCTCCCTTTGTTTACTCCGAGTCTCAGTATGATTATGCTGTCAATTAGTTGCACTCCTTGTAAGAAATGATAGTCTTACGAGATCGGCTTCAGATATATGGGCAAAAGATATGTTTCATGCCTCTATTCTAGAAATTCAATCAGAGCTCGAACCGCGCTCCAGGCCTGCAATCCAAGTCGATGCGATCCCCGTCTATCCGTCCCTCGATCCACTGCCACCATAACCGGTCGAACAAATTCACTCGATGGCGTTCCTATTCAATCGCAATAAACTGCGGCAACCTGCGGAGGTTGCGAGGACACTGAAGGACCTCCTCGCACGCCTGTGGCAGACACCAAATTCTCTGAAGGTGAACCTTCGTCTCCAAACACCGCGCCCGACAGCACCTAATCTGTGTCTTTAGGTCGAGGAGGATATAGCAAAGCATTTGGCGCATATCAAGTTAATGGTCCAGGGAACGCAAGGTAAATGGGTCGCATTACGAGATACCGAAGTTTAGAATAGACAGTCACTGACGAACCTCCTTTTGCAGAAATCGATAGTCTCCCGGACCAGGTACATGGACTAATCCAGGCCTTTATACTCGACGATTTGATCTATGAATTAGCTCGCAGCATCCAGCATCTTCCCTTTGAGGCCAGAAAAGATACTCAGACAATATTCTCCACCATCCTTCGCTTCCGTCCCCCCAATACCACCTCTTCGGATCCTCCCGTCATATCCTATATTGTAAATAAACGGCCAGAGATTCTCACTCAGCTTTGCTACGGTTATGATAATAGCCGAAGTGCAATGCCTTGTGGGACCATACTTAGGGAGGCCCTAAAATTCGAGGTAGTTGCGGGAATAATACTGTATGATCAGTCAGGAGAAGACGAACCGGCCATCAGGCTAGACGAGGTCGAACCCGGGTCTGTACAGACAGGAGAAGGGGTATTTTGGAGATTTTTCGGATGGATAAATCAAAGCAGCTTCGAAGTCAGCGCGGACGCATTCACAACCTTTCGTGTATGTATTGAGACGAAAATACTCATTATTTTGAGAGCATATCCGTTGACATGGTTTTTAATAGGATATTTTGACGCGGCACAAGGCTTTAATAGCCGGGTATCTTGGAACTAATTTCGACCTTTTCTTTTCAACATACAACAATGTTCTTGTGCTTTCAGACTCTTACGTGACCAAGCGCCAGAGCATCAAGTTGCTAGGCGAACTTCTTCTTGACCGAGCGAATTACGGCGTTATGACAGCCTATGTGGACAGCGGCGATCACCTGAAACTATGCATGAATCTGCTCAAAGACGACAGAAAAATGGTTCAATATGAAGGTTTCCACGTTTTCAAGGTAAGTGTACACACGCCATGATGGCCTATCAAAAAAGTTAATTCAATGATTTTAGGTATTTGTAGCAAACCCAAAGAAGTCTGTTGCAGTGCAACGGATCTTGATCAATAACCGTGATCGACTCCTGAAATTTCTCCCAAAGTTTCTCGAGGACCGGACGGATGATGACCAGTTTATGGACGAGAAAAGTTTCCTTGTCCGTCAAATTGAAATCCTTCCTCGGGAACCAGTCGCACCTTAATAAGGATGTGCAAATCGTGTCACAGTATATCCAAGGCCTTTTCCTTTTCCTGGTTGTTTGCGTAACGGCATGCCGTACTTGAATATATTGGCCAGTTCGAACCGTCATCAACATTTTATTAGACTCAATCTATATACTTCTACCGCGCCAGCCGTCGGTACAGGAGCATTCAATGAAACCTATTTAGCACTCAATCAGAATTACTACTTCTCTAATGCACATAGATATATTAGATCTTGACCTCTGATCAGGATGATATCTATATCTGAAATCGTTCCATGCAAACAAAACTACTAGTTCTGCAACCAATACCCCCGGCTCACTGAGGAGATTGCTAAACTCAGCTTTTACATTTGAAAACGCCGAAGCTGCATGTGTAAAACAAGGGTGACCATGCTCACATCAGGGTTAGCCAAAGAGATTTTTCCATGGCAGCAATCTGAGCGGTTATCAGAATCTAGGTCACTTGACAAACCCCAAATATCTTCACCCCAGGAAACGAGATTGTGACTGTGAGCTTCTTTCTGATTCGAATCGGTTTGTATCCAGAACAGTCATTTCTCTTGTTCGAGATTCCGACTGCGGCCTTGGCAAGCAAGGGGAGTGACGGAGAACCGTAAACCGAGGCTTAAATTTGGCCTTGGGCCCGAAGTTGTAATAATGGACGGGTTGCTATGTGCCGCACAGTAACTAGTGACTTAGGGCCTGTTCGGTTGTTTTTCTCTTAAATCTTATAACGGCGGGGCCCGTATAAGGATTTGACTTTTCAAGCGTAAATCTTCAACTAGGGTCCCCAGTTAGCTGAATTTAAAATCCACTGGGGTAATTCAACCGCGGAGAGTCTTCAAAGCTGTGTTCAACCTCAATCATCGTCTTCATTTACACGTATTTTGCTAGCAAAGATGGACGACTCTGAAGTAGATCGATCACTGGGTTCGCAGTATTCGTGGGATCAATCCCAAACCCAGGCGGAGCCCGTATCTCAAAATCCCGGTTTACAGCCGAATTCGCCGGTGAATTCGCCAACCAATTCGCAGCCGATTTCACTATTTTCGCAGCTTGATTTGGCAGGTTCGCAGGCTGATTTGCAGGAATTGCAGCTGGATTCGCAGGCCGATTCGCAGGGTTTTCAGCTGGATTCGCAGGCTGATTTGCAGGAATTGCAGCTGGATTCGCAGGCCGATTCGCAGGTTTATTCAACGGGTTTGGGAGGTTCAACGGCAGTTTCTAGGGTCAAATTAACCCCTGTATCGAAATCGTCAGCCAGGGGACGTGTCACTCACTCTGTTCAGCACCCAACTTATTCTCCATATTTGGATCATCGTGTCTGCTACTCCGCCCTTCTAGCATTTCCATGTCAACATCGGGAGTATTCTCCTCGTCGGAATCAGATGACCGAGGCCGCATCTGTACTATGGCTTCTAATAGCGAGTGCTATATCGAGGGATGCAGTCGCCTCGCTCTGCAAGGATTTGATACAGGTTCATGTCCGTTATGCCAGGAGCGGTATTGTCGCCTTCATTTTCATGCACAAGAACACGTCTGCCCCAAGGTCAATGTAAGAATGTTGCCCTTCCCGGTTTTATAGGATTACGAGTGATTATCATGCATTAATGTAGGAAAATCCTGAGCAGTACGACCAATGCTTTTATGCGTTAGAAAGAGAACGACTTAAACACCTTTCATCAAGATTGCAACAGAACATCGAAAGATTCAAGAACCGGGCTTCAACTCTCCGAGATGGTATCGGTTGCACTATCGATTTCTCCACACTCGCGTTATCGAAGATGATGGGGGGCCAGCATTGCCATGCAGATATAATTTTCGACGATGCGGTTACTTGGATCTTACGAATCTCGCTGGTGAAAAGTACATCTTCCCTCGATGTTCGGAATTTCTTCCTTAAAAGCGAAGCTGCTACGCTTAGATTTCTTGAAAAAACTCGTCTCCCAACACCGAAATTATACCACTTTGCTTGTGAAGGCGACGACTCGACCGAGATTGGTTTCGGATACATGATGATGGAAAAGTTACCCGGGAAGCCATTGATTTGGGAATCAGCAGTTAAGGCTAACAAAGAGACTGTGCTTCTGGAACAACTTGCAGAAATTTTCCTTGAGATTGAACGGTTTCCTCTGGACTGCATTGGGTCCATCTTACCTCCTTCTCCCCTCGTCGGGCCCGTTGCCCAGTCAACCGCGTTCAACGGGAACCGATTCCTGGGCCCATTCTCCGAGTTCAGGGCATATTGTCGCGCAATTATCAAAAATTATCTGACTCAGATTGCCGATGGTAGACAAGAACACTCAGCCCCAGTCGATGCGTACCTACGACATCTTTGGATGCTTGACCTGATCGATGCGATCGAGCCGACAGATGGGAAAACGCCATTTTACCTCAAGCACCCTGATGATAAAGGAGATCACATTCTAGTCGACGACAAGTTCAACATTACAGGAATCATTGATTGGGAATGGACAACATCCACGTGCAAGGAATATGCATTCTCAGCTCCGTGTATGCTCTGGCCCGTGTGCGAATTCTACGAGTCTTCCAACCTCCTGTCTCCGGCGGAGGACACTTTAGCATCCATCTTTCGCAAAAAATGCCGAGACGATCTTGCAAACATAATCCTCAAGGGTCGAAAACTACAGAGACTCCTTCATTGTGTGGGAGGTACTGGCGCGGGCAGTCAGGAGGATTCACGGGTACTGTTTAAAGGGCTGTTGAAGGCAACAGGTAGTGACGTTCAGGGTGCTGATTGGTGGGGGGAGTGGAAATCGAAAGCGTTACTCGAATACGAAGGAGATACCGGACTGAGCAATTTGCTACTGGAAAAACGCTGATTTTTTATTTAAGTAGAGACGTTTATTGTTATGATTCCCCCATAGTTCCACTTTCAAGCTTGCTGGTGTTTGATCAACTATCAGGTGATTCACCCGAGGCGGATTTTGGTACATTCGACAGCGGTTATCAAGGTTTCAACTTCGGCAACGTCAGGACGGTTCTGGGAACCCGCAGGTTTGTCTTCCAGCAAAGAGTTAGATACAATGTATTAAGGGCAGAATTGAATCCATACGTTGGGAGCAAAATCGGCTGCCACTCAATGCCCATGAGTTACAACCTTTGTACTCGCATTTGAGAGCCATGGTGATGGAAAAGTATTAGGTCACATTTTACAGAGTTCACTTGTGTTGTAGATGAGCTTCTCATTATTATCAATGGGAATCTTGTGAGCCTGCACAATCTTCTCTCAAAAGTTCACAGTTTCTAGCCCGGTCTTCAAGTTTGGATACAGAAGCTTATGGCCAGCCTTGTATTCAATGATGAAGACCTCATCTTTTCTATACTGAGGCTCGGATCTACGTTCCGCCGCATGAATGGCTGAAGCAACCGCGACTAGCCGCGAGTTTCAATGTCACGTGGGGCGGGGTTGCGCGCCCCAGCTTGATGTGGGGTAGTTATATCAGAGAAAGTCAGGAACTCAAAGAAGAGAAAACAGCAAAGCATCTGCGGACGGTGAAGGAGCAGGAAGAATATAAACGGTTAATACAGCCGGTGCGTCCTCGAAAAAGAACGCGAGCTGTGAGATCAACAATCGAGGCACTCGATAGGACTTGCCAGCCCCTTTTGTCGTCAATCGCTCACATCACTGCTCCATAGTTCCACCATTGGTCTGGCCGGTCGAAAGGCGACTTAGGGGACGCGATTCCGATCACCGAAACAAGCTTCGGCTCGGGATACGGCACCCAAACAGACAACCAGGAAAAAGGGCGTGCGGGGTTTCCAACTGACCGAGCGGCGGCAGGGCTGGAGTTTTTTTTAAGGTCTTCAAGGGTCAAAAGGACAAGGGACTCCGGAGATTTTTCTGACAACCAAAACCACCTTTACCCTGACATTGTTTTTTTCTTTTTCAACGTCCTTTTTCTATCCTTTTTCTTCTACTTCCTCTAGTACCAGTCAAAGGCCCCGATCTATCTGCAGATAACGTGCAGTCATGACAAAAGAGAACCAGGTACCCGTGGGCGAGTACCTCTTCCGTCGATTACACCAGCTCGGCATTCGACACGTCCTCGGTGTTCCCGGCGATTTTAACCTCAACCTACTCGATCACATCTACAATGTCCCTGACATGCGATGGGTGGGCACGTGTAACGAACTCAACGCCGCCTACGCCGCTGATGGTTACGCACGCACACGGGGTATTCCAGGAGCCGTCATAACCACATATGGTGTTGGAGAGCTCAGTGCAATCAACGGTATTGCCGGTGCATATAGCGAATATGTTCCTGTAATTCACATTGTTGGAAATACTTCCCGTGATATGCAACGGAACCACGTCAAGATACATCATACTATGTGGAAGGATGATTGGGACCATACTACCTACCAGAAGATGAGCGAGCCAGTGCGAAGTGATTCTGCATTTCTTACGGATCCGGCCACTGCCCCAGAGCAGATCGACCGGGTGATTGAGACCTGCGTCAAGACACGGCTGCCTGTTTACCTTTTTATCCCTGTTGATGTCCCAGATCTCATGACCGATTCCTCCCGTTTGTCGGCGCCCCTTGACTTGGAAATTCGCAACGAAGGAAGAGAAACACAAGAAGACGAGGTGGTTTCTGAAGTGATTCGCGCAATTGATGAGGCGTCCAATCCTAGCATTATCATAGATGTGCTGACACAGCGGCATGGATTGGTCGACGAAGCCAAAGAGTTGCTCGAACAAGTCAACGCTCCCGTGAGTTCTCCTTGCGTTCAATGATATCAACGAGGATGGGTCTGTATTAACAATTTGCTTTGATAGTTCTATGTCACTCCAATGGGAAAGTCGATTGTCAATGAATCCGATCCCCGCTTTGCTGGATTATATGCCGGGATCGTCTCCAATCCGCCGACCGCAAAATCACAGGCAGAAGATCATGACGTGATTCTGCACGTTGGTCCTTTCCTAGTCTCAGCGAACACTGGAGGGTTCTCCACCAATCTTCCAGAAGAGAAGGTCATCAAATTACACCCCGATTATTGCTCGATTGGAAACAAAGTGTGGGATAACCTTGACTTTAGACCAGTGGTCAAGAAATTGCTCCAACGGCTCAACAAGCAGCCGCTGAAGCGCAAAGGGAACTCGCTTCCCAAATTGCAAACACGTGTAGAAGTACGCGGTCTTCCTTTTCTATGTCCTTGCATACGTGGAGTGCTAATATTGACTTAGAGCGCTATTGATGATTCCTGTGCAGATCCCCTTGATCACAAACGATTCTGGGGTCGATTAAGCAAGTATTTACAACCTGAGGATTTCGTGATCGCAGAAGTTGGCACGTCGCAGTTCGGCTCCCTCGATCTAAAACTACCAAATAACTGCCGATACTACAGTCAGTTGTATTTTAGCTGTATTGGGTTCACCGTTCCAGCGCTTCTTGGAACACTTCTGGCCCGTAAAGAAACAGGAGCTAAGGGACGTGTCGTTCTGCTGGTGGGTGACGGCAGCCTTCAAATGACCGTGCAAGAATTTGGAACGATCATACGAGAAGGACTAACGCCAACGATCTTCGTGGTAAATAACGCCGGGTACTCCATTGAGCGTCTCATCCACGGCCCCATGCAGCAATACAACGATATCTCAACGCAGTGGGACTATCAGAAAATGTTGTCCTTTTTCGGAGCTCCCAACGCCCCCACATACGTGGCTAAAACCTATGCGGAGCTCGGCAAAGTTCTGAATGATGAGGAATTCAAGAAGGGCGATCGGATCCAACTTTTCGAGGTTTTCTTTGACATGCTTGATTCGCCATGGAACCTCACTGCTTTGTTGGAACTGAAGGATAAGAGATTGCGGGCTGCAGCTGAAGCAAACGGAAACTGAGAATTCAAAAAGACATGAAACTAACTACTCCGTAGATACTAGTTACTGGTAGTTACACATGTGTGTCTGCCCTGTTATCCTGATAGACCATAGAAAAGCGAGCATGTAATCAATGATGATCCATCGGGTCCAAGTCCATTGGAATTTCTCAATATCTCCACCACGTAACTACTTCGTTGCAGAGCACGGTCCCCGTGTCCGTCGACCAAGTGAGTGTTTGCAACATTTGCATTGCTTCCCCAGAATTTGGTTCGCTATTCCCGATTTGGAATGGGCTCCCGTTAGTGCGTGGGGTGGCTTGCGGATCCAACAACGCTAAACTCGAAAGAGCCAGAGAGCTTGTTACCCCCTTAAATTGCAGTGGCTCGGCATCAACTGCAACTGTGCAGCGAGACGTCGATCAGCAACATGGCATTTTTCCTCTTCCTTTTGCCATATGGCGGGTGTTCCGTTTTGCAATGTTAATAATAAAGGGATGACCTTCTTGGATCGATCGTCTTCTCCGCATCCGATTCCCGTAAGGTGAACGCAGCCTTCCGATCTTATCACGTCCAGCCCACATCTCGCTTCGCCGTTGACAAATTTCTCTTTTCGCCAAAATCCGTCTGCCGTTTTCTCAATAGTGCTCAATTCGCGGATATTACGGATATGGCACAATATGAAATGGAGGCTCCGACTGCTAGCTTGCGGAAAAGCAGGTCTGATTCTAGTCTCAGGACGGTCACCCGCGAACGACCTGTTGCCTCTGAGCCATCCGCTTCAATAACAGCTGTACCTTTTATGCCGGCCGACGAACCAAGCTTGGATAGCTCAAGACAGCAGGATGCCTCCCCACAATCTCCGACTCTTCAGCCGGCGCAAGTTGAGAAAGCGAGGCCGAAAACGGCGTTCTCACGGACGAGTCTAAGCAAAGCCAGGGCTTCAATGGATGGCCGTTCAATAGCCAGCTTGAAACTTCCATCTCGCATCCCCAGCATTGTCGTAAACGAAGCCCCTGTACGCCCCAGTTCGAGGAGGTCAGATCGTAGTTTGAGATGGGGTAGCCGCAAGGGACAGAAGAGAAGCGAGATTCCATCGGTCCCGCCCCTCCCGGCCGTGGAGCCATTTCATGGAATAAGTCTGGACATACCGTCTGGCTCATTGACCGACTTGACTACCGCGACATTGGAAGCTTTGCAGTCGTCAACGCCGGAACAATCGCTCGAGAATGCTCCAAAAACGACAGAGAAAAACTTGGCGGTCAATGGTTCTATCCGCTCTTCGAGTACAAGGCGTATGAGATCGGTCAATTCTTTGCGTTTCAGGTCGGGTATTACTTCGGGTCGGCCCATCTCTGCCGACGAGGAAATACTGTCCCACAAAGTTCGATTGATGTATGACAAGGGTGACGCAGATATCGATGAATCTGAAATTAGTCAGCTAATGAATGGCGGTCGCGATGTTCTTTGGGAAGAACAATCATTGCTGGAGGACAGCGAAGATCCATCCGCTACCGTCAACAGTTTACTCACTGATTCCGCCATGGCGAAAAATGGTTCTCGACGTAATAGCATAATTCAACGAGAAGAAACCGAATTAGCTGGAGGCATAGAAGACTGGAGTAACGTTAGAAACGAAGATGTGGATAGATACGGCTTTATCATTCCACGGCGGGGCCCAGGCGATGCCTCAGAATCTAACCCGCCTCAACCGCTCCAACGGGTGTCGACAAGTTTGATGCTTGCTGCTACTTCGCCACGCAGAAAACGGACATTACGAAGGGCTCCTTCGGCAGCTGCCAGCATCAGATCGCTTTCTGGTCGTTCTCCTTCGCGGAGGTCAACAGAGCAGCCCAACCGGCCGAGTTCGTCCCAAAGTTCCTACCAACCGAATCTAACGAGATCTACTTCCAAGTTCCGATACGCTACTAACAAATTACCTCACAACAAAGATCGAAAATTGATGGACGAAGCTGGAGACATGTTAACACTTCCTCCTTCGATGGATAAAGACATGACTGACGACGACACGCCATATGCACGCGCTATGAAGAGAAAAGAATGGCAAAGAGAGGATAAATGGAGGAAAATGGCGAAGCCGACGTCGAAGAATAGAGACGGCTCGGGAATGACTTTTGAGTTTGATACCACCAGTCCTAAACTCATCGAACGAACTTGGAAAGGCATTCCGGATAGGTGGAGAGCGACAGCATGGCATGCATTCCTTACTGCCAGTGCTCGGAAACACAAATCCAGTCCCACAGACGAAGAGCTTATCCTCCAGTTTAATGAATTGCAAGATGAGCCGTCCCCTGATGATCTTCAAATCGATATTGATGTCCCACGCACCATAAGCAGTCATATAATGTTCCGTCGACGTTACAGGGGCGGCCAAAGGCTGCTGTTTAGAGTTCTTCATGCTATGTCGCTTTACTTTCCTGAGACTGGCTATGTTCAGGGAATGGCTTCGCTCGCTGCCACATTGCTTGCATATTATGATGAAGAGCATGCTTTTATCATGTTGGTGAGACTATGGCAGCTTAGAGGCCTAGAGCGTCTATATCGTTCGGAATTCTCCGGGTTAATGGAAGCACTAGAAAGTTTCGAAAGAGACTGGCTCGAAAAAGGCGAAGTTGCAGAGCAATTGGTATGTTTATTATGTTGCACCCACTATTCCATGTTGGTTGCTAACTCGATTATCAGACAGAACTTGGCATACCACCCACGGCGTACGGAACTCGATGGTATCTAACACTGTTCAACTATTCCATACCTTTCCCTGCCCAGCTCCGCGTGTGGGACGTATTTATGCTGCTTGGCGATTCTGGTGAAGCGACTCCTCCAAGGCCAATCATCACCTCTCACTCCAAAAGCTCATCAACCGGTGGCCAGGAGCCCCAAGTTGATATTGAAAGCCCGTTTGGGCGCAGCCTCGACGTTTTACATGCCACTTCAGCCGCTTTGATTGATGGCATGCGCGACATCATTTTAGAATCCGACTTTGAAAATGCGATGAAAGTGCTCACAAGCTGGATTCCAGTCAAGGATACTGAGCTCTTCATGCGCGTGGCAAAAGCGGAGTGGAAGCTTCATTGCCGAAAAAAGGCCTAGGTCCGTTTAATTTCGACGGCCACGATATATAGATACGCGTGTCGTTCTTGCAGTTTATACAACAGCCGCTTATTTCTCGTTCTAGCTGGCGTTTGTCTGTGGAATAGATAACGCCGCTCTCCCGAATCGATCTCTACAAACCTTCGATAAAGACGACCGACCTCTGGAGAATCCTGCTCGCTTTCTCTTCGATACTCTGCATTTACACTGTATGCCTACGTATCGCTGTTTTCCCTATATTTTACCTCTTCAAGACAGCTCGGTTGCCTGCTACTCTAAAACATCGATTCGGAGATTTTTTTACCCCTTCTTTTCTTCCAGAGCCTGTATTCTGTTTAATCTCTTCATGATGTGGCGCATCTAGATACCCCTGTAGGAAGAACCGCTGTCTATATTTTTACACTACTCTTTTTCTCATATCTTCTCGATCTTCACCCATTTAAAATACCTCGTCGTCTTAATTCTCATATTTACTGTTTTGGACCCTTCCCCTTTACACCAAGTCTTTATCTCAAATCTCTTATGCGCACTGTGTATGGTCGACATGGCTCGACACGACTACAACTCCGCAGCTTCAAGACCGAAAGACCTGCACATTCCTACTAGGGGATTTAATTTATAATTGATAATACCAACTGATGCTGTATATGACGTGTTCGAATTTAATTCTTTTTGATCTGTGGGTTGACTTCAACTCACAGTTGCATGTAGCAAACATCAGGCTGTCATACAGTTAATTTCAGCCAATACAAGTCCCAATAATTTAATGGTAATTAATTTCAATTGGATACAATTTCTCAATTAAGAAGAGTCAATTGGCCCAAAAGCCAGTTCTTTCCTACATTACCAATAAATCACATTTGCTGATTGGCTAAGCCCTGCTGGATGTGCTTGGCGAGGTCTTCTTCCAAGACGACCATCTCATCTCCAGACGACATCCCATAGACTCGACAAAAGGCTGTGATGCGATAATTCAGCCCACTCCACAGCGCAGACAAACACTTCATGAATCAATGACAATGTCGTTTGGTTTGGTTCAGCAGCAAGATGCATTGCATTGCGCCTCTTGGGGCAGGGATCCCACCACACATGTTGCGGATAATTGGTTCAACCCGGCACTTGCGCTGTCGGGTTCTCCCATGGGCCAAGCAAATCAGCGCCAGACAACACAGCTTTTGCGCCATACTCCGTACAAACATGTCATCCTCCCTTCGATATGGGCTCTGTCAGCCACTGGGTCGATTCGACCAACACCTGTCGGTCCGGACTCAAACCCAGCCATCCCTCAAAATTTTGTCGACACTAACACTGTGACTGCTTGCTGCCTCATCCTTTTCCCACCTGCTCAGCCCATTAGTTATATCCTCCCTTGACACTAGTTGATTTTTGGTCTTCTATCAAGTTCGTCAGACAAGAGCTCTCAAAGTTAACCTAAAAACGCGTCTTCAGTCATGGCGATTCACCCCAAGATATTAGCTTTTACCTTTAATCACATCGTACTACCTCCAAGGCTCCCTGGAAGCCAAGATGCTGCAGTCGAGGAGGTGGACAAGGACTTGATTTTTCGTTTGCTGAATGCGACTAGGACACTCAAAAACAACCCAGAAAAGGATGATATTGTGCCTGTGTGGGACTATATCGAAAAATCGCTGGAGACATGTGCGCTTATAAACGAGAATCGATACGTCAACAAAGCAGCGTTGCTGGATGCCTTCAGAGATTTGCAAAGCCATGCTATCATTATACATGTTGCAGACCAGAATACGGGCCTGGTTATACGAAAAGCTCGGTATGTAAACTCCCACTGATATTCATATTTGTTTTTTTTAACGATATGATCAACAGTGATGAAGAAAATTCAATTATATTTGAGGCCTTTGAAGCTTCGGCTACAGCTGGGCAGTGTTTAGCATCGCAAGGGGCTCTTCAATGGGACTTTCCAGGCACGACAATTTCTCTTCCCATCTCCGAATTCGAGAACCCCGTTTTCCAAGAGAGTTTTGCCACATTCATTGAAAAAGCCAGCCTTGAGCCTCTGGATGAATTCGCAGCCAAGACGCGCAAAGCTGGGGTGACAATCTCTGAAAGTCGTGATACTGTCAATCCTGCACTCATTACACAGTTTCTCATGACGCTGCTTGAGGTTAATGGCCGCCGTGAATATCCCCCAATACTTCGGAAGCGGATCAAAGATGACGTGTGCTGGGACGACGCAGAGCTTCCATGGCGGCGAAGTCCATTTTGGCTTGTTCTTCGAGTGTCCTTGCAACGGTTCCTATACTTGACTCTGGGTGAAGAGGCAGGGCGAGCTCAATACAAGTTCTTGTTATGTTCCCTACTTGCTTGTCTCCTCACCGATTCAGTTGATACACTGAGCGTGGAGCTATGTGAATTTCTCAAAGCCAAACTTTGCCGCCGTCTAGCAAAGCTAGAGACTGATAAAACGAACTCTACCGCCGCCATGCGCCCTATGTATGCACACCTTTTTGAAACGATTGGACCTATCTGTCGGGGTTCCATTGAAACTGCTACAGCCTCAGTTGGGACCCAATGGAACCTTTTCAAAAAAACGTTCCGGCGTAAGATACCAAAGCTACCGCTTCAAGCCGCAAAAAGCGATTTATACTTGACCCTTCCCAACAGCACCTCTTATTTTCAAGAAGTCCTCGAATTACCCCGAGCTCAGGTATCGAAAAAGCCAGAGGTGACTTCGAGTGCGCTTCTCGAAAATAAAACAGAATTCGGGAGTTTGAATTCGCGTTACCTTTCATTGGCAACCCTGGAGCAGACCATTGAGTCTAAATCTGCTCGTATACCGAATTCGAGAATGAAGCGTGACAAATTGTGCATTGATCTCGCAAATCAAATTGAAGATTACATGAAGGCTGTTGGGAACGCGTATGACGGCAATCGTGAACAATTGAGCATCTTCATACTGAATATATTCGAGTTGTGGGTTTGCATGGACAAGTGTGCGACGCTTTCATTCCCGTTGCTAACGGAATATCATCCATGCTTCAATCCGGAACTGTTGGATGTTCTGCTTTTACCACGACTAAGCGATATGGAGCGTCTTCAGAACATTCAATCGTATTTGCATGAGCGATGTACGAAAACTGGAAAGGAGAAAATGACCATTTTTGCCGATCCGGTACAAGGTTGTTTCGCAGACCGGTATTGTGAATCGGACGCCGCAAAAGACCTGGAAGTACTTCGGCAATGTATTGAGGCCAAATCCCTGTTGGCTAAGAGTAGCAAAAAGCGCGAACTTGATAAAGTAAACGCTGAATATCAAGCTTGGACAGAGAAAAAAGCGCAATTCTCGTGTACTCAGCGACGAGATGAAGACGGAAAGCATGACATCCGAGGTTGCACTCATTGCTGGTGTACTCGGCGCCGTAGAAAGCTGAAGATTCAAGTCCATGAAGATTTTCTTCCTGAAGACAAACCGATTCAAAACGTCATCCACAAACGAGCCATTGTCTTTGAGCTAGGCATTCCGAATTCATTCTCAGCCTATCGTAACACAACCTGGAATATTATCCAGAGTTTGTGTCCCGAGGCATGTCCGTCTGCTGTGATGCCAGAAATGTTACTTGCTCAATACTCTCAGCTCAAAACATACAACAACACCACCGTGTATCGCGGGTTTTCTTTGGCATCACGTACCAAATCATATTTGGGAACACACTATAAATCGGGTAAACTTCCTGCGAGTGCTTCCAGGATTTTGTTACCACTAGCATTGAATTTTACATATTACGACTCCGAGCGTAAAATATGGGCCAAGGACCTACCCGATCCGCTGACCTTTGCACATATTTTTGCTATCCGACTTCCTAACAATTTCCCGTTTTCGAACCTCTACTCATCTTCCATGTTTGCAGCTGATGGACCCGGTCCTTCTTCATATGAGATCGTCGCGAGTAAGCCCCAGTGTCCTTCGGAACTTACTATCCATGAATTTATAGCACATCAAAATCTTGCGTCGGGAAGGAATCGACGTTGGATTTCTATCCTTACTGAGCTCGGCTCCTCGAATCTTAACTTCAGCCTTAAGGATACCATGGTTCTCTTCGAGCATCTCGCCCTACAAGCAGGTCCCAGGCTACACAGTGACAACCTCCGTGCTATTCATGTTATTTTCAGAGACTCAAATTTCTGCAACCGATTAATCGAGCAGATTGACAAGCATGTCGAAACCATCTCTGCGAACTGGCGCGAGAACAACTATATGGAGATTCTGTTGACTCTGACCATCCGACTATGCACCCTTGGCTGTCAAGAAACATTAGAGCATGCAAATAAGCTTTTAATGAAGATTCGCCGAGTAACACTCATGTGGATCAGTCTCCTGCGGAATGAGATGCGAAACGCAGAAGAAGTCGACGTGGCTGAAAAGGCCGCCCAGTACAGCTTTATGGCATCGTTGATATGCCGCAGAACATTTATGCTGCAAGCATACAGCGGCGAGGAACTAGGTGCTAACGATTTCGAATGTTTTGTTGAAGCAACTCTAGCTATGCAAGAAAGTCTGGTGGTAGATCTAACCAAGTTCTCGACGTTGACTCGGGATATGTTGGTACGTGACATCAAAATGACTCTTCGAATAAGGCCTATGCTCCGCACTTCAGTTACGCAGCATTCTCAGAGCCTCGAATCAGCCATTGGGGCTTTTTGGCCAAAAGCATACAAAAGTTCACGAGTGTATACCCAGTGGCGCTTTCTTCCAGATCCATACGCGTGGTGGATTACGTCGACAGTTGAAGGTACAGAGGCTGCGATGTCGCAAGTGGTTCATTATCATCTGCTTGAGGGCCGGCTTCTGGTAGATGGAAGAGAATTAGGCAAATTACCCGCAGATATCAGGGAGTCGGAAATTTTGAAAGAGTTGTTCGGTAACCAGCGGCTGCTGGCATTTCCTTCTGACATGCCCGGTATGAGCTACGCACTGGGATTCGTGAAGGAAGGCCATCATGTTCATCTAGGGTATAGAAACCAGCGATTGATGATACGAGCTTGGACATCTGATGCAACTTTGGAACTTGTTCCACGACATGTGTTTGGCGATCACGCCAATTTGGATCTCCCCGGGTCATTGATTTATGATTGTGTCCATTGGCTTGATTTGCGGTCAGGAGTCCTTGAGGTGAGGCGGCAGCCACAGATCTGGAGACAGAGGCCGGGGAACTGGTTGCTCAACTTTCATATCAGAAGAGCACATCGACGAAAGAGTTCTTTGGTTGACCCGCATAGTAAACTCTTCGGCTTGGTGGCGCAGATCTTTCGCAACTTCGAACAACCCCAAATGTTGACTATCTTCCAACCATCCGCTAGACACCTCTCGGTGGAGTTGAAACGTATGGACCTTAATTTCCACGTCAATAAGCGGATGCTTTTGCAGTGCAAACAGCTAGCTTCCGAAGTGGATCCGAATCAAGACCTCGGAGCTCTGTATGGACTGGAAAGCATGCTTGTCTTCCGCGATATATTCAATCCTTCACAACGTAGTGTTGTTGTCACTCTTGGCAAGGTCAGTTACCGACGCCGTGGGATACACGTTGCTGTTTGTATGGAGAACAGTGGAAGCTATGCAAGATACATTATTGATGACGTGCTTGGACGGCTACATTGTCCACCAGAGCCGCGGCTACTATACAATAAAGCACAACTACACGCATTCACATCCTTTGTCACGCCAGATTCCCTCACAGGCCGGACGGGAACGGAAGAAGCTTTGCGCTGCCTTCAATCCGGGTACTGTCAACCGTGGAACCCTCTCGGCCCGGAACTTCTTGACATACTAGAAAGGCTTTCGCGTCTGACCCCGATGCGGAAGTACTACCCCCCGAATTTGAAGCGCCAGCAGGTCGTTTCCTGGGATTCGGGGTTGACGATGACTATCCAGCACGATGCATACGAATTAGTGGTCTATTCTATTTTGAGGAAATCTCAACGACTATCGATGTTTCAACTTGGCGGCGGACTTCCTCGCATTGAGACACCCTCGACCATCGCACATCTCCGGGAACGATCTCATTGGCGCCGCTCGATATATGAATGTCCAGAGACGCTAAATGTAGAACTAGTTCCGCCCGCTGACGTGCCGTACATTTCTCGAGATGGCTGGAAAATCTCTAAGCGAATCTCTAACGTCCGCGAAGTAATGACTCTACTCCGGCTACAACCTTCTTCAGTCCGCACCACGCATAACCTGGCAAAGATACTTGAGCAGTGGCCTTTTATCGGCGGCTACAAGAAGGAGTTTACCTCCTTTCTCTTGAGTGATTGTTTGGCTGCAGATCTCGCCCAAGAATGGGGTGGCTTAGTCAATCTCTGCAGGAATTGTAAACCGGAAGATTTTTACCAACTCATGTTTAGTTTGGGTGTGGTGGCTTTTCGCGACGGCATTGACATGGTAATTATGAGAACTGTGATAGCTTTTTTCTTGTTGGAGGACCTTAAGAGTCTAGACTACCCTTTATATCCATCATTCGTCGAGTTCCGGCTGAACGAACAACCCCAAATAAACATGCTGATAGAGCTTATCAACCCTTTCTGGGAACAGTTCCAGGACACACGAGCACCAAGGAGGCGCGCAAGGCAGAATAACGCTGCAGAATTGCGTCGGATTGAATCTGCAAGGCAAGAACATTTGAATCAGTGTACTAGCGAAACTGCCGATTTTGCATCGTTTCTCATCGACCAGTGGCCGGGATCTGAACTCTCTGCCCACGGTTTTGAAGCAGAATATCTCGACGCCTATAAAGCAGTTGAAGCTGTTCTTCCTGTATGGCAGCGTCTCCACGAGAATTTGCAGCTCTTTAATCACATTGCTGAGGTCCAAGCAGTCCTTGACCGTCACTATTGTCGGAAGATTTTTCGGGATCCAGAACCTTTCTGCCCTGAACCGGTTTTGTTTGGAACTCGAACACGACACTCTTACGCTATCCCCCAGTTTCGAAAGGATTTATTACACAAAACAAGTCTTAGGCCTGATACATACGACAGCTCGAACTCTGGGAATTCCGTTGTCAATTACACGGCGCGCTGGGGAGGGAACTTATTTTCTACTTCTTGGCAGACGTTGTTTGCAGGAAACAGAGTCAAGTCGAAATCTGAGATCAGGGAGCTTGAGGGAATTATTGATCATTTTACGACTTCCCATTGCCCGGTGAGATCAACCTACGGCCAAGATTTAAAGCGGAGCATCACTGCATTGAAGAAGATTAAGAGAACAGATGAAAAGAACGAAGAGAGAAACATTGACTTTAAGGAAGAGGCCACTAAAGCCCGCAAACTCATTCATCGACTCTACTCAGAGATAAGCGCCTCACTTTCCCATGATGATGCGCGTTTTCCATGGCTCAAACAAGGAAATCTCTGGCCACGCATTACGCCCATCACAATTTTGGAACAGCTGCGATCGACTTCAGGCGGTGTCTTTGGGTCAAACACCAGACAAGCATTTATTTCATATGCATTGGCTATCATAAATTTGCAGCGCTCGCTCCGGATGAGAGATGCTTTCAAAAAACGTGATAGAGGGAGGCTGATTCAAGAATACGACAACTCTGGTCATGTCAATTGGGACCCAAGCGCTTATCCAGATTGGCTGCTCTTGGAGATAGATGCTAACATCCAAATCCGAGAGGAACAGGTCATCGTTGCTTTGGAGATGATTGCCCCTTCATCAGGCTCCAACTCTGTTCTGCAGATGAATATGGGCCAAGGGAAAACATCTGTTATAATGCCAATGGTAGCATGCATGCTTGCTGACAGCGAAATGCTCCTAAGACTTCTAGTTCCAAAGGCTTTGTTAACGCAAACCGCACAAATTCTTCAGTCTCAACTTGGGGGACTTCTTGGAAGACAAATCACCCATATTCCGTTCTCTCGGCGGACTCCGACAACGTTGGAGCTAATCGAAGAATATGACCAGCTTCACAAGGATATGCTGCGCTCTTCGGGTATTATCCTGGGCATCCCGGAACATGTCCTATCTTTTAAGCTTAGTGGCCTTCAACAAATGTCAGATTCGAAGCTTATAGAAGCTAACAAGATGCTTGCAATTCAAGACTGGATGAACAACATTTGCCGGGACATACTGGATGAATGTGATTTTACCCTGGCTGTTAAAACTCAGCTTATTTACCCAAGTGGATCACAACTGGCAGTTGATGGACACCCTCATCGCTGGGAGGTCATCCAGACTGTATTGAGCCTGACAACACATCACCTGCAAGACCTTGCTCGAAATTTCCCACAAAGCCTTGATCTCGTAGAGCGCACAGCAACAGGGTTCCCAGTCGCATATATCTTGAGGAAAGATGTTGAAGAGGCTCTTATTCAAAGAATAGTAGATGACGTTTGCTGTGGCCGAGTGGTGTCACTGCCCGTTCAATATTGTGGCTTCGAGGATCGAAAGGCAATCAAGGCTTTTATTTCTAAGGAAAATGCTGACCCTTCAATAACTCAACGTGTCTCAGGACTCTTCCCAGATCTACCGAAAGCCAGCAAGACTATATATGTTCTGCGTGGTTTGCTTGCATGCGGAATTCTTCTTCTGTGTTTGAAGAAGAGATGGAATGTCCAATATGGTCTACATCCCAATCGCGATCCGATGGCCGTGCCATTTCATGCGAAAGGCGTTCCATCCGAGCAGGCCGAATGGGGCCACCCGGATGTGGCGATCCTTTTCACATGTTTGGCTTTCTATTATGAAGGACTCAGCGAAAAGCAATTGAGAAAAAGTCTACAAGCCGTGCTCAAGTCCGATGACCCTGCTACTGAATATGACAGATGGACGCAGGCCTCCCCGACACTTCCTGAGGCATTACGCCACTGGAACATCATAAACGTTGATGATGTTAAGCAGGTTGCAGAAATATGGAGTCATCTCCGCTTCACGGTTGTTGTCATCAATCACTTTCTCAACAACTTTGTATTCCCCGTACATGCTAAACAATTCAGTGTCAAATTGCAAGCATCGGGTTGGGATGTTCCGCTGTTTTCTTATGACAGTTGTCTTCCTAACCACGAAAGAGACAAACGGCCCGGGCTTACCACAGGTTTTAGTGGCACTAATGATAACCGAAGACTTCTACCCCTCATGATTGAGCAGCAGGACCTTCCAGGGCTGTCACATACAAATGCTGAAGTTCTAACTTACCTCTTGCAGATGAGAAATCGCAAGTATATGCTTGCAGCCGGCCCAGGCGGGAGGCGCCTCTCGGAACATAATCTCTTGGCTCGCTTGACGGCGAGAGACATTCGCATTCTCATTGATGCGGGCGCCTTTATTTTGGAAATGGATAATAGGACTCTTGTCAAGGAGTGGCTACAGAGAGATCCACAGGCTCAGGGCGCAGTCTATTTTGGGTCGGACAACAAACCCTGGGTTCAGTATCGGAATGGCAAAACCCTCCCGCTTCTTGCAACCCCATTTGCAGACAACTTGGAAACATGTCTTGTATATTTGGATGAAGCCCATACTCGGGGGACTGATCTTAAGTTACCTTCATATGCACGAGGGGCGTTGACACTGGGTTTAAATCAAACAAAGGACCATACAGTTCAAGGTAATGTTTTACATTTTTGTTCCCCCTAACTTTCACTTTTGGCTATTTCAACTGGCGCGAATGCAAATATACTAATGCATTATTTTAGCGGCGATGAGATTGCGGCAATTAGGAACAACACAATCAGTGACTTTTGTTGCTCCACCAGAAGTTCACCAGAGTATTTTAGATGTTTGCAACAAGAATCTTGGTGCTTTCTTGGAATCTTCAGATGTTATCACTTGGCTTATTGATCAAACATGCGCAACGAATGAAGAATTGCAACTGTTGTATTTTGCCCAAGGCCGGGATTTCTGCCATCGCATGCAGGCAGCGGAAGCATTTGGGAGTCGTTTAAACAATTCCCAGCACCGCGAGGCATATCTTAAACTTTTACAGCAACCAGAACAACAGACTCTTGAACAGCTTTACAGGCCAAGGAGGCCGGATAATGGGCGCAAGTCGAGTGCCTTCGCTGCAATACCATTGGGGAGCACGAAGCTCAGAGTCATTGCGCAAAAGCTAACGCAGTGGCAGCAGGGATCCCATGACGTTCGCGGCACGGCCTCTAGGTCGGCACTAGAAGAGGTTGAGCAGGAGCGAGAAGTTGCGTATGAGATTGAAGAAGAGAGAGAATTGCAGCGTCCCCACTTCATGAAAGCTTTGAGCTTCGGTGGGCTACACAATTCCATCCTTAATTTTGTTAACACTGGCCTTTTGGAAGGCCATGGAGGCTACATCAAAGCGGCAGTCGCACTACAATCCACACAATTGGGAGTGAAGCACGGGATTAATGGCTCGTCTCTGCTGCCGAATCTATACGTTTCATCAGAGTTCCGAAGGACAGTGAAACTGAAGTGTGGGGAGCAAAATGATGATTTCATGGTGAGTTTAGTTCTCTATCCCAAAATTTGCATCCCACTAACAGGTTATGGCGTAGCGCTCTGTGAATTGGATTCTCTGGAGCACACGGTGCGAGACTGCCCTTGTAATCATTCCAGAAGAAGCAGAAGCCGTGATTCCAATCCTTCTGGCCGCCCCAAATTCCTGCGTCCACTTGCTCATTTATGCGGCACCTGTTACGAAACGGATGCTGCATTTTAATCATCTTGATTACTACGCTGTTCCCGGCCTTCCTACCGGATGGCGTCCACCATCGTGGCTTACATTCGAACTAGGAATATTCGCCGGGAGATTGTATTTTGATTATTCAGAATACAACACCCTGCTGAATCGCCTCCAGTTGGACACTGGAAGCGCAGCAGGTATAGAGCCGGGAGAGCCTGAGGGTGGGAGTAAAAATGCTTTGATGCAAAGTATCCATTCTCTCACGAGCAAAACTCTCGGCTTCCTGCAAGAATGGGTGGCTCTCCGTCGTCAGGGACAAGACATCACTCATACGCCAATGGGGTATGTCTGTCAAGGTTGGCGACTTCGCAGCAACCATCCATTCTTTGCAGAGAGGAAAGTGGTTGAGCAAGTGTTTTTGGCGAGTGGTGAGTTGGCTAACCGTGCAAGTCCAATGTCCCATGATGCCAATGGGGAAGAGTACTATGACAGCGGCGATGATGACGATGAAGAGGGAGTGGAGGTTGTAGAGGCAGATGAAAATGAGCAAGAGGCTGAAGAAGGCATGCCGGAGGCGCATTTGGACTTTGATGTCAATCTGGATCTTGGGTCACTTGACATTGGATATAATTCGGATTGAACTCGATCCATCTCTTTAGAGCAAGTCTTGAATATTTTGTTCAGTGGTTATCAATTAAGTTGTAACTCTCACTAATTATTGCGACAATATAGTGTTTCTTCTCTAGGGGCTCTATGAATCGTATTTAGCCTTCAAAATGCCTTTTAGAGTGTTTTTAATTTGAATACGCCTGGATGCCATTAATAGCTCGGCATGGTCATAGCATGGTGATATGTACTATATGTGTATGGCATGAGAGGTATCCATCACTCAGCTTGACATTGATACGACTTAAAATAAGCCTGGAAATAGATCCGCTGATTTAATAAAAGTTGAGAGACAACTATAGTCAAACTGTCAATTTTCTTGGTTCCCAGTCAAAAAGATGGTGAAGAAGATGAGGCAGCACAATCCAACTAGGGGAGATATTCAAAACCCATTCCCAAAGATAAAACACAAAAATGAAAATATAACATAAGGAAGAAAACGAAAGAGCAATAAGTGGTATCAGGCTAGTATATATGCAGATGCTGGATATGGAAACAAAGAAATACACTCGAGTGTAAATGATACGGGGGAGTTCAGATTTCTCCGATTCCACCTTTTGTGCACTGAAGATAATAGCACAGTCAACAAATGAGGGTCATGAAGACAAAGCAATTTTGCGTTAAAAAAAACAATTCGACAAAAGTTCAGTTTGGATGAATCATTCCTGGTCGAGGGCCGGATGAGTTCACCTCCATCATGCGAGCGCCAGAGTGTACCATTGAATTAACACTAATGTCATGGTGGTACCCATTGCTATAAGCTGCATGGTTTGAAGTGTTTGCATTCTGAGAACCTGCTGCAATCTGATTTTCAATGTTCTCCTCTGGGCGGTGACTGGACGCATCATTGCTCAGGGCACCATTGGTGATGATTGAGTTTTCATGCGAGTTTCTGCTTGTCCGGTATCGGCCTAGGATAATGATCTGCCCGTGCTGGTTCTGGTCTGAATTGGCAGAGTTGGGTTCATCTCGGTGGTTGGATTGATTCATTGTCTTTTCGGGGTTACTGACTAGTGTGTTTACGTTCATCTGCCCACCGGGTCGCCCAGGGTCTGACTGATTTGAGTTTGCCATATCATTATTTTGGGACCCAGAACCGTTTCGAGAGCGCGAAGTCCCGGTGTTGCGTCTTGCCAGTTGCTGTGATCTGCCAGGAGATGGGTCCGCAGAGCTTGATTCAGACAAATGGGACGACGGTGGGGGGGCTGGCTGATGGTTACCCTGGGCCTTTCTTTTTCTTGGGGAGTTCTGATATTCTGAACGAAGGTGTGAGGCTGGATGCCCGGAATTAGGAGAGATATTCGGACTTTTACCAGACGGCGTGTTTGGGTTGGAGGGTGGTACCCAGTGGTGAAAATAGATAGAAGGGGATGATTGAGCAGGTTGCTGCAGCTCTTGTTTCACAGATGCAGCCTGCTGAGAGTGGGATGCGCGCGAGCCAGCCGAAGACGTTGCCCGTACACCAGAATTCACTGGAGGTTGCTGAATATGCATCTCAGCCGAATTAATATGTGAAAGAGGTGCCGTTGGTTGAGTCAATTGTGCTGCATGGACAGAGTTTGATAGACCAGGCTGAGGTACACGAGAATAAGGGCTCTGAGCTGGCGACGGCGGGGTTTGCTGCACAGGTGGCCTCGCCGCTGCAGGAGGGGCGGAGCGGTTGGCAGCGTACGGGTTAGGTGGTATCATTCGATTATCTCGGGGAACCTCCAAAATAGATTGCTGACCTTGGATTGGTGCATGTTGCTGGGGTGGCTGAGGTGGAACCGGGTTGGAAGCGCGCCGCAACTGCTGCGACTGATGATATTCCTCTTGCTGTTGCTGAGGGGCGGGCTGCGGGATAGATTGCGTTGGAATTTGTGGCGGCCTCGATACCCCTGCTGCACTCATTTGAGAGATGTATTGTTGGGCCCATTGTAGATTTCCTCCACCCAGGCCAGTGAAAATAAATGGGACCATGTACGGAGGGACGCCCGCTTGCAAAGAATCCTTTAGCATAGCCTGCTCGATCTTCCTCTGGTCCAGCTTCAAGCTCTCTTGACGCGTCCGCTCTTCCTCCTGTCTCCTTCGATCCTCCTCGGCCTTTGTTTGGAGCCACAGCCGCACGGATTCCTCCGATTGCTGCCACTGCGATGGGTGCAGCTGGGCCACAGAAGTAGGCATCTGATTTATGGCAGGAAGCGCCATGGTCATGGGCGGAGGAAGATTTCTGTTGGCAGAATCAGCGGAGTGATCATGAGGTGCGGATGGCTGCGTCGGCTGTTCGTGCCTGGCGGTGTATTGAGATGACATCTTCGACGGCCGAGGGGTCGAGGCCACCGATGGAGTGTTCCGATATGGGGGAGGGGATGCTCGGGGCACAGACTCATTGGAAATACCGTTCAGCAGCGGTGGTTTCAAAGTGAGCAACATGAAGCACTGCGACCCAGCTTAGAGAAGATAGCGGGATGCGTAAAGGGCAGTGGTCTTTTCAATCGGCGTCATGGAAGCAGTGGCGAAGGCAGCGAGGTCACTAAGTTTATGAAACGGAGCTGTAGCACTAGGGCTTCTGAGGTTGTGGGATGCAGGGTGGTGAAGCGAGAGGAGAATACGCAATCAAAGCTGTCGATATGCTGATGGCCGTTCATCGATGCAGCAGGATGGAATAGATAGCTGCTGGCAGCAAGAAGAGGAGACGGAGAGGAAGAGGACGATGAAGAGGGAAGAGGAACATGAAGGCGAGGATGGAGATGAAGATGAGGATGAGGTTGAAGAACGGTGGAGGTTGACAATCTTCCCAGACGCGGTGCGTTGCAGGCTGACTTATTCCCGCTGGTGGTCCTCCTCGTCCTTTTTTTTTCGCACCGGCAACCCCCAGGCATAAGTACCCTGAACTTCGAAGCACAGCAACTTTCTCCCGTGCACCCTTGTACCAGTACATGCTGGGCTGCCACTCCACCAGACTCGACGTACGCAATTACCTAATCGGTGGGCTCTTTCCTGATTCGTCGTGCGGCCTAGCATTGCCCTTTTCGGGAAAGCACGTGGGTCCGCAAGCCCCGGCCGGCGTGGCGCTAGGCCGCTTTGGGACACGGCTTCTGGCGCGGCCCGAGCGAGGTGGCTGGATTGGGCAGGGATCGGCGCTGCTGCTCCCCACGAACCACAGTGTGGCCATTACCACCCTTGTAATTACAGTACCTGATGCTGAGACTCGCAACTCCCTCGAACGAACACCACGAAACTCCAACAGCAACTGTCTGAATGTTCTTTTGGTGCAGAGGACCTAAGCACCCGGCAATACTTGCGTCTTTACGAATGCTTGCCCTTGTATGAAGTACCGTACCGTATCAGGTATTGTGTAGTTTCCCAGATAGACTGCAAAGAAAGTTCCGACCAGGCAAACCCACCATTCCGAATGCGGCAACTGGGATGCCGGACTGTCGCTGATTGGGCAGCAACCGTGTGGAGCTATACGGTCCGGACCAACCATTCGGCTGGAAACTTTATCCATTCACTATGATGTCCATACATAACCTGTGCACGGCCTTTCATAAATAATGCAGGTTTATGCGAGCTGTTCCAGGCTAGTCCCAAATAGTTCAGCCACGCTGAGTCGTCTGATCTTTTGCCGTCTTCGTTCCATGTGTGCTCTACTGTGTACATGGGTTTGGAAACATTAATAAACTAACCATCGCCCACGCCAAGATTCCTGGGCTTCATCCTGTGTTTACTCTCCAACAACTCAGCCTCTGTCGAACCTCGCCAGGAACTCCGTCGGAACTGTCGGGATATACTTCCTCTCTCGCTCTCGGTTTGTCCCTCCGAAGCCGGCGCCATAGCTGATCAGCATGTCAGTGCTCGTGGGAAGAGAAAATGGGAGTGTCATCGATGGATCAAATAATAGAGACGTGCGTTCTGACGCAGAGATAGTCGGTTGAGGAGACGCGTGCACTGGAGACTGTTGCTGCGGCTGTGATGTGGAAGGCGGTTGTAGCTGAGGTGTTCTCGGAGTTTGAGGTTCAGCCGGGTCCTGAGCGCTATCTCTATCAGGGCCAACACCTACTGTGGGCGTCGATGGGGAAGCGCCGGTCTGTTGCGGTTTAAGGGTGTTCTCAGGTTTGGGAGAGGTTGACCGGTAAAGTAACGATGGGTCGTCTTTTAATGACGAGAGATATTTCATTGCGCTCTTCGGAAGTCCCTTTTCACCCACTTCCGGCCGATACAACTTCACCGCATGAAGAAGTTGGATCGGCGTCAGGCGCGGCAACTGCTGCAGAGTTGCAATCAAAGAGTTCAAATCATCGCCCAGCGATGAAAAGCACTGAAGCCATTGCAACAGCTCAATGACGGGCTCAAGATGCTTACGGGCCGCTTCGGCTGTGCTCTCTCCCGTGCACGTCGTGGATCCGTTTTCAAAGTGTTCCGGTTGTCGGCTATTTGCACGCGCCCAGTCCTCAAGTGCAGATACGTTCATCCTTATCTGCATCGCTTTCGTGCGCGCAAGATATTTCCGCGTTGTCATGATCCGATTGAAGAGCTCCGCACCGAGCCAATAGAACAACTGGGAAAGTATCTGTGCCGTGATAACGGAGTGGACATCATATAGATCTAGCACAAAGAGAGTCGATGAGAGCAAGGATGTGATATTTCGCGGAGAGATTTCAGCCCGCCGTCTCGGCGAAGGCGGTCTCATTCTTTTCTCCAAAGGTTCCGGCTTGACTTTTGTCTTCGATCGGAAGAGCTTCCATTCGTTCTGAAAATGAACATCTTCAAATCCAGGAATGGTTTCATGCTCGAGCATCGCGTTGTCGAAAAATCTGTCCATTCGTCGCTCTGCGTCGCGGATAACAAGGATAAAGATGTCGTTGATCAGCTCTGCAAGATGAAGTTGAAATTCAACCGTAGCCGATACCAACTCCCCATCTTTCTTTAGGTAGTGAAGTAATAATGTAGCATTCGATATCCAGAAAGCCAGAATTGTCATATCCCACTGATGTTTCTCTACCACATCGTTTATCCTATCTGTTGCTGATAGGAGCAACGTGGCAAGAAGTTCTGGACTTGCATGGTAATGGGCATATCGAGCACAAAGGAACAAAACATTCGCCGGAATAGGTTTCTGAGATGGAGAGCGCTGAGGCGTCATGGTGGTGATTATTATATTTAATATTCTATCCAATTCATTTTCTTGGAAGACGAACATCTGATCGTGCAGACAACGATCCCAGACAAATTCTTGTTGGTCTTCAAGATCATCATCGTCAACCGACTACAAAAACTGTGTTAGACGAGGAAAGCCATGGTTACCGGGGTCTGTGGGTAGAACACGTACATCGAGCTTCTCGTCCAGACCGAGACTGGACAGGTCAACTTCCAAATTCATTGCGCTCTCTTCCATCATCATCCGTCTTTTCATCTCACTCTCGGCCATTTCTTCCTCAAATCGACCACCAAACCCAGAGTCATAGAAGTCGCTCTCGATAGCGGCAGATCCAAGATGATACCCATTCTCTTGCAAAAAGTTTGATATGTCAGTCCCAGGCTGCACAAAGTCAAACGCCGTTCCTCCCGAAGACGATCTGATATCCGGAGATGCCCCGTGGTCAAGCAGGATCTTCGCGATGGTTTTATGTCGATTTGTCATTGCCCACATCAACGCACTCCACTGGTTGCGATCTTGCTTGTCGACATGTGCTCCTGCTTCGAGCAGTGCAGAAACAACCTCATAGTGGCCCTATTGAGTGTCAGCTCCCATATCCACCTCAATTTGCCCAAGAAAAAGAAGGCCGACAGATAGAATCAAATGACGTACAAAACAGCTGGCGTAAATCAACGGCACTGTCCCCTCTTCATCCGAAAGGTTTATATCCACATATCGACCAGCTTCCCCATATAGTAACCTCTTCACCCGTTCAACATCCCCATTGCTGGCTGCTGTATTCAGTGTCTTTTGCAAAATATCCCGTTTCTGCTCATCCGACAGCTTCTCATTAGCAGCAACATCATCCTCACCAGCCGCCACATTGTCCACAATTCTATGCGCCGCTTGAGCTGCCAGCATCTCCGTCAGTCGCGTATCACTATCTTCCATTTGTCCATTCTCTGCGGGGGCATTCGCTCGAAAACCAAGGTCGTCGTCATGCGTCTGGTCATTAAGGGCAAGATTGAACGTCAATGGCCTCGCGGGAACAGGACTCGTCAGGAATTGAGATTGGCCTGTTTAAAACAATTATTAATCGACACTCAGGAACCTGCCACCTAAGCCTTTTATGAATTTGAGAATCAACTGTCTCATTACAACCAACCCATCAAAGACAAAAAAATACTCCGTAGAAGCAGAACAGGAAGCGGGAATTCATAGGTTCACCGAGCAATCCCCATCAGGTGAAAAAGCCACTGGAATCCTATGCTCACCTTGCCAACCGTCATACATCTCCGTCTCCGCCGTGTATGTGGGCACCGTGCGACGGTCGTCCAAAGAGGTAGGGAGATCATCGGGAAGTGATCTTGGGTTCGGCCTATCGACCTCATCTCGATCGCGGATATCAGCGTCCGATGACGCTTCAAGTTGAGGGCCGGCCAGGTCCATAATCTGGGGCGGGGACGGGAACGAGGAAACGAACAACTATCGGTGGCTGTCAAACGGATCCATGGGGCCTGGATGGATGATCGGGGCGCGGGCGGTTGTAAGGCTGTTGAAAGACCAGCTTCAATGAAAAGGCCTTGTTAATCAAAAATCGCTGTAGCACGTATATAATTGAAAGAGGGCGGGTCGTTTGACAGAAAAGGTCCAGAGACGAGTTTGGGTGTCTTTTTAGGTTCCGCCAACGTCAGGGAGTCTCAGGCGCGCTGGAGGGACTACGGAATCCTGTGCCTCAACCCCCGCTAACTAGTTCACTCTCTAGATATCATGATTCACACCCAAGTCACATATGAAGCAGACATGTCTGTTGGTCTCGGGTAAAATGAGATGCTATGGCTGGAAATCAGATATCAGAAGTTATTCTATCTCTAAAGGTATTAGGTGATATCGCTATCATTGATTTCTAAAATGACGATTCCTCCCACGCTCCAAATCTTGTTCCGCTGGGGTATCGAACAAAGTAAAATCGTGAAATGTAAGGAACGGAAATAAGAAAGGCGAAAGATGGTCGCAGTGCGACCTTATGTGCTGGTAGAGATGTCCATGGTTTACAGAAAGAAAAAGGACAAAGAATGATAGTTAGCGCCAACCGGGCGACGGGGAAATCATGGGTTGTGCTGTACGATTGATTGACTGACGGCCTGCGAGCTCCAAGCTGATATATTTGTCTTGTGTTATTCAAGTTCCTTGCTGAGGGCAATGATTCTGTCATCTGTCAACGACGCAATCCAAAGGCATCTCTCAACCAAGCCGTATACAGGTTCAAAGTTGTACTTTGTGCTCGAGTCGATTAACCGAAGCAAGCTTTTAACAATAGCTGCTGCTGTACGGTATCGCTCAAAGTTGACCAACGGCTCGCCATCGCGAGTGCCTGCAATCTGAGCCGGTTTCTGGGCATTGTAGGTGAGATCTTGGACGTATAGGCCTATATTTCAGAATATCAATGGTTAGTTCAAGATGCGAGAGCCGCGTATAACAATGACGCAAAAACCTACCAACAAACGGTATGCAGCCTTCTTGTAAGTTGCAAGTTTCCATTTCAGAGCGCAAATTATGAAAATTTCGAGTGGGCTGAATCAATTCTTCCATCTCTTTGAGCAGCTGCTTCTCGCCGTCAGGAACAAGGTCCCACGTCTTCACAAGCCTCGTACAGTCAACCGAACACAATGCTATGGTGATCTGCAGCATCGTGGCATAATTCCGGATCCTCCGTGAATAGACTGCTACATGGACGAGTTTAGTGATTGTATTCGCTCGTAACGCCCGATTTGTCGTCATAACAATCTCTGACAATGCCCATTTCACCATAAGATTGAACCGAGCAACAACCATATCGATACCTTTACGGTCCTGGTCTGCAAGAAAATTCACCCAATTGAGTGTCGTCTGCGATGTATGGCTCCATTTCATATCGACGAGGTCCTTCCAGTCGACTTCGCTCAATGCAGCCTGCTCGACGATAGCAAACTGCCGCGCGAGAAGTTCTGAATCATAGGCAAGGATAAACGGTGTATGGCCCGAAGTCTGGAGAGACCTCGTCGGAGAAACCTGGGCTTGCGTCCCAAAATTACGCCAAACATTATCCGAATGAGAGCGCATGTGTTTGACGCCTTCAGATCCTCTCTTGGTGCCATTAGGGGAAAAGTCTGGAGTCAAAGGCTGTCGGTGCAGACTATTCCGATACAAGTCAGATGTCCGAGGTCCTTGATACCCCAAAGTTACTGGCGGCGATGGGGGATCAGCAAGAGGATGCGAAGGAACCCCGAGAGTTGCAAACGACATGATTGGGGAGGCTCCGTGACCGTTTTCGTCGGATGTGCAAGTGGCCTCAATACCATCGATGACATCTAGCGAAATCTCAGACGAGAGTTCGGACGTATAGTCGTCCGTTTCCGATTCGTTAATATCGTAAGGGTGAGCCGCGGGCGCAACCGAGCTCTTCAACGATGTCGACTCATGCGGAACTTCTTGCATACTCTCCGTCCTCTCCACCATTTCAATGGATAGAGAAGGCTCCGTTCCTGAAAACAGGACCTGCTCCTGACCGCTTGATCGTGGTTGTAAAAACATATTTGGGGGCGGATCAAACAATTGTGGGCTTTTCATCGAGTCGTCGGCCAAGCCACGTTCGAGTAATGGAATGGAGCAGTAGGAATCCTCAGATTCAACATAGGAGCTAACCCGAATGCCGGAGGTACTTGAAACTTCGCTTTGCACGTTTTCAGACCCCAGCCTTGATGTCCTTGGAGCATCCTGTGTGTCACGACCATCAGCGCCGGCAGGAGAGTCGACTGTTTGTTGGCCAGTGGGTGACTGCCCCTGCCATTTGCCTTCTAACTTGAGCAGTGTCGATTCAATACCTCCATCATCATCATCAGGGATTTTCGCGAACCCAGCTACAGTAGCCTCGAAAGACCGTCGAATGTGCTTCGACTCATCCAACGTGTAACGCTGCTGCGAACGCGGAACATTCGACACTCCATCGCTTCGCTCCTTGAAGCGACTTTTGTCTGCCATTTGTAACATGGACTCGGCCATTGAACTCGTTTCAGTGAGATTCTCAGTGGAAGATGCTTTGGTCTCAGTGCCTGATTCCATGTCATTCTGCATTTTACGCAGATCCCCGCCCGGCCGCCGACGGAGCATTGGGCCGCGGGCTTTGAGGCCGGACGTCTGAGAGATGTCTGAGCGACTTACGACGTCAAAGTCGGAATCAGGCTTATGCTTCGTCATCACGCTGTCGTGCGAGGCATATTTTCGCAGACCACGCAATAATCTATCAACCCCACGGCTACTTTCGCCGCAGGCCACCGAGGAATCTCGCTGCGATTCAGGAGCTTTTGGTTCAAACATGGTCGAAAAGGAATCTCGCTCTAACACAGCATTCTGAGTTGCCTCTGGGAGTATAGCCTTGGAACTTCCATCTTGTGGCGTAAAGAAGTTTGTGGCGGGCTGCGAAGGACTATACGTCGTCTGCGGCAAAGCTATCTGTAGCCCGCCCGCCATTACCGGTGGACCTGCGCGTGTATCATCTACTATTACTATAGATTTGCTTCCCCTTGATAACTGGCTGGGAATGCTATCATGTCGTCGGGCCGCAAGGTAACGGTTCGCACGCATTTCACCGAAAACGCGATGGTCTTTTTCTGTGTCTGATCTCGCAGTCCCTTGGCCTATTGAGCCTGACTGTTCCGACTCCTTTAACAGTCTTCGGTAAGATAGATACGCTTCCTCGCAGAGTAGATCCACGCGTGTGTTGTTGTTCCGTGAATGCAATCCCGCCTTCGACCTATAGCCGCCGGGGTAAAAGGATATATTCTTTGGAAGGGGTGATGTTTTGCCCCGTGATTCACTCGGGCTAAATCCCCGAGAATGGCCATGCCCAGACGGTCGATTTTGCAAGGCTCGCCGAAGTGTTCCAATAAATGTTTTCACAGCCGGGCCCGAGGGCTTAAGTCCATCTGATCGGTTTGTTGAATCTCGTCGTCCGAAGTCCATCGGTGGTACCTCAAAATTAGGAGATGGAGGGCCCAGAGAAAGCAGAAGAGGCTCGGGAGGGCCATAAACGTTCCCTCTGATCATGTTTTCCGCGTGGGGCGGCATCTGAGACAAAGGCTGTCCATGGGAGTCAAAGCTTGACAAGGGTAATGGAGCTCGACCGTCGCGAACAGAATCCGAGAAGCTACCGCTGCGCTTGTGGGAGTGCATTGGTCGTCGCCAGAGAGGAGGCATGGGTGGGAATGCGAATTGCCCAGGTGAAATCGGAGATGAAAGCTTAGGAGAAGCCAGAAGGACGGGATGCGGAGCCTCAACTTGATTAGACGGGAGGGAACCTCGTTTTGGAATGAATCGCGGCAACGAGCAGGATTCTGGTTGGATAGTGCTTGGGCTCAGAGGTAGCGCTCGGTGATCAGCGGCTGGTTCAGGCGACCTTTGCCGATTGCGATAGTCCATATGCCCAGAGGCAGATGGGAATGGCTGGGTAGACACAGGAGGCTGCGCATGTAGCGCTAGAATGCTTTCGAAGTTGTACCCAATGTCCCCTCTAGAGCTGATTTCTCCATCATTGCTACCCTCGATGCCACCGGGAGTCACAGGATCGTCCGGGTCTTTCCTATCCACGGGCTCCGGTGTCTCCCAATACAGCGAACATCTGCCATTCCAACACTTCTTCAAGTCAATTAGTATTTTGACGTCGCTGTTGCTGTTCTTGCTCCTGCGTTTTATCTCGTCGTACATTTGGTTTAGTCGCTCGCAGAATTGGCTTCGTATATCACGATTGGGCACGAAGTCGTCGACAAAATAGTTCAGTATCCAGTGTCTCAAGGCGGCGAACGCACGAATTCGAATGATCCTACCGTCCTCCTCTGGGCGATTAATTGCCCATTGGAGTCTTGCCAGTAACAGCGAGAGAAGGTTACTGTGAGAGAGATAGGATCGAAATGTCAGAAAGAAATCAGACACTAGTTCATAGTCCATAAACGACTCGGAAGAAATTTGGGCGACAATGCGTGCTGGCGTTGCAGCGGTCACTTGGTTTGTTTCTCTCGCGTATCGTACTACTGAAGGGTCGTCCATAATCAACGACAAATTATCAAACACAGACGATTCTATGGGTTCTTTTAGCTTGTAAAAGACGCCAGACTGAGCCGGGGACGTATTTATTCCACTTAAAGCACGAGATGATGGAAATAACGGCGGGGCGTACGAAGATGGACCACTCGAAAACATCTCGCTTGAAATTGGCGGCCCTTCATACTCGTCAGCCCTCATGAATGTGGAGGACCGAAACTGATCCGACACTGAGGTTCGAGTGTATGCTGAGCTGCGTAACATGGGTGTACCTCCGGGCGTGAATCTAAACCCCCCAAGCCTATAGTGTGGGATAGGTACTGCCAACGAAGGTGCTTCGACTTTGCCAGCTGGTTCGGCGTCTGCGCTGTCAGGTCGCTCAATCACGATCCTTAGCTCACCGCGATTTCTTGAGGGTGACGGGTGGTATTCGTCCCCGATTGTAGAAAGAGAATGCCGTCTGCTTAAATGAGAGGCGTAGTAGTCCAAACCCGACGTGCCATCCTGTTGTACTAATCTGCTCCCCAAACTGCTGTCTCGGATATAATGGGGCCGTAGGTCGGATAGTTGTGAATTGGACCAAAGACTGTGCCTGGCATCTTCGGCCCGCAGCGTCGATTGCACTGCCTTTGCGTTTTCAATCGGCTGTGGTGGTTGGGAGCGTCCTCGGGTGTGGAAAGGTTGATTTGAGATGGGTACCGGCCTGTAGAATGGTAATGAGGAATGAGAATTTAGTAAGGATCCAGATCGCTAGGGACTGCATACCTGAGGTATATTTTGCCATTTTGACCCACATTCCCGACTGTAAAGTGTCTTCCCTCACGACTCCCGGGTGCTCCTGAAGTATCAAACGCAACGTCTCTGTGTTGGGGTCGCTTCGACGGTCTCTGGACCAGAAAGCGGCTGTTCCTTTCGCCGCGCCGCCGTTGGTTGTTGGTCTCTTCAACAGCAGGCGAGTGGGTTTTGGAGGTACTTTTGCTTTCAGCCACTGAGTGCGACCGGCGGAGGCTAAATCTTCCCATGCATGCGGAATTTTCACCAGGTGATCCGGGCTCAGGTACATCGCGTTCGACGGCCCCAGGAATCGAACATCTATCAGATATGAGCGAAGCCATCGGCACCTCCCCTGCTTCGGGCAATGCGCCTCCTCCTTCCATCTTCAACAATGGCTCATAACGCGAGTATATTACACAATTGGCTGGAATCTCAGCAATCGAATCCTCCGGGCGTTCGAACGTACGATCCAAGGTTGAACGTCAAACTGGAAAAAACATAAAGAGGGTGGACCGGGTAGGACAAAACGCGAAAAGGGCCAAATGTCACATAGTCGAACAGCTCGTACAACCTATCTGATCACGCGCAAAAATCAACATTGAGCGTAGTCAGCATTTGAGTCTCAGAAGTAAACAAAAAAAAAAGGGAAGAAAAAACAACTATGAGCTTAAAGTTTTATAGGGCTTACCAGAATCTGGAACGGTTCCGAAAGACTATCATCATCAGATGGAAATTCACTCTTAATTCCCGCAACGGAATTTCGATTGTTCCCAGGCAGGCGGCTTTTGTGAAGCATCAAAGAGAAAAACCGAGCTTTCCGGATAGCGCTCGTTTCCGCTTCTCTTCGTGGGTCGAGGTTTGAACCAAGTGTGGGATGTACCAAGAAAAGGGGTGGTACTTGCGAAAAAGGAGAGACTGGCAAACGAACAGAAGGGTGAAGGGGCCGTGTAGTCCGGTCCCTTGAGTTTCAGTTGTGAAAAGAAATACAAGGACGGATCGTAGACATCGCTGAGGTTTGTTGTCTAAGTTGTGCCTCTCCGCCGTGGTTGGTTCCGGACGCGACGGGATGCTTTTGTCTCCAACCACACATGCTTTTTCCAGCGCTGGATGTCGTAAGGTTGCCCAGCGAAGCTAACTTGAAGCTCTCGTCCCCCAACCCAATAGGATCCAGAGCAAGGCGCCGTCTGAATTTCTGGTCGAGCCAATCACTGCTCGGTATCGTCGCTTTTTCGTTGGTTAATTGGCCGGGTTCTCGTAGGTAAGTGAGAACTGAGTAACTGAGTCGAACCTGGGTTGACTCGGCGGACTGCTTGACGGTGAGAATTCGGCCTGCACCTTGTCAGTCGTAGTAGCGTGCACTTGAAGCAGGGCGAGAGATGGATCGTGCACTCTCGCTCAACGTCCCCCCGGATTCTCTCAATCGGGCGGCATTTTCCGCCACTAAACGAGGGTTGGAGCCGTGGTCTTGGCATCCGCGTTAATTCGCCGGGACTGACGCACGCCGATGCTCTCTGTTATACTATGTCAAGTAGTTATGCGACTATCTGTGAAGCAGTTGTCAAGGTTGTTGGATTGAGAAGAAGTCGATATCAAGATGATGATATTTCAGTCTGCATTGGGTTGTTATTGATATGGATATCTCTTCAGATACTCCGTACCGTGCTGCCATTCTAACCGTGTATGGTATTGGGAATCCCCTCAATCTGCCTCCCTCTCGCCTGCCGTGTGTTCTGTAGTAGCGTACATACAGGCATGGACTAGGCCACGGCTGGTTTCGAGTGTCTAGACGGCCCAAGTCCTAAAATACGAGAGGATCAGAGAGGACATGCCTCATTTTATATTTTGTCATTTCTTGAGACACGTCTTTGCTTTGCAACATGATGTGACCATCTCTCCCTTAAATGGGCTACACGTTATCCTATGTACTGTATGTATGTACATATGTTCATCCATGTGCCTGCTCAAGAACAGACTAGTTACAGCTGCTGAAACTTTCGGCACATCAATTAGAATCATGCATCAAGCCTACAATTGATAATGCACTATATCAGCCATCTCAGCCGTCATTCGTGAGCTTTGTCTAACTCTGGAGGACTGCAAATTCGGTCACATGCAAAAGAGTATTCCGTACTGTGTACTCTGTAAGCATGTTCGTATTCCTTCACTCATTATCATCAAGTTCCAAGTGGAGTATGTACGGTAGGTGTATGAGCATGCTCTCGGGATCGGCTTCGGCAGCCATAGCATATCGACTCAGTCGGCGTTGATTATCCTGTCATGTACCTTGTAGTGTATTCCATAGCCCTCTGGCTTCGAGCATTCGGCATGTCACTCGCACCTCAGGTCCTCAGGTGCATGAAGGTCGTCCATGAGAATGCGCTGCCTGGTGGATATTTTCTCTTAATACTAAATAATGAAATCAGATATCGACATGGGATGAAGCAGATCGCAATCAGAATTCTCAAATAGCCGCTCGCCCCGTGGGAAATAATCTTCTCGTGTTGGGCTTGGACCGTTCTAGGACATGCGAGTCACCTACATTTCGGCCATGCAGGAATTAATTTTTGAACGGTTCTTGAACTCAATCCCGGTAAAAGTGCTCGAGCAGGGGCGATGCAGCAAGGGACGTTGGAGCCATCAGGGCCCTGCTGCTTTAGCCCTATAAAAACACCAGGATTGAGGTTAAAATCCTTGTAAGACTGACCAGGTAGCAACCCGGCCGTTACTTGAGCTTTGACCCTTTTATCATTTCATTTATCATATCATATATCGTGCAAGCTTAGCAGGAAAAAATCAACAACGTTGAGGGAGTGCCAGGAGGGTGGCAGTTGCTGCTGGAAGAAGATACAAGCTGATCTCCTGGCTCTGACAGCACTGGTCACTTGATCAAGACTCAAGAATGCCACCTTCGGCTGATGAAGGCCTGGCCAAATGCAATTGATCCTTCAGGACCAAAACGCAGTTGAGCAGTTCCACTCGCGACGATGAGGAGAAGTCGAGAAAGCGGTGAAACGGGGTAAGCCCACCAATGGCGGAGCTTCGAGGAACCCTAAGCCCTATTTCCCGTTCTGGCAACCCGTGAGTCATGCACGCCCATTCAGTGATTGGACAATGTTGGGGAGAGGCTTGCTGAGAGTCTCTTGAGGGACTAGGCACGGGAGAAGCAAAACAGAAGCTAGAGAGACCAACAAACTAGCTGCTAAAAAGGCATGAAGCTCTCACAAATCTAGAAACTAACTAGGGAGCAAAGCTCCTACAAAAAGAAGAGATGAAATCTCTGCACATCAAGAAGCTGGAGACTAAGTCACAAAAAGACTAGCATAACATGAGCTCTTGATATTATCTTCTAGACTCCAGTTATGAAGGAAATCAGCCTGCAAAATCTGATACTATTCCTAGTATGCAATAGAATTCACCAGTCTTATTCCAGTCTTCATCACTAAAATTTGATGTAAGATTATAAGCTTGAGTTCTAGATTTCATCCAGAGATCAGATCTTGATTTCCATTCATTTTATCTTTTCTCAGAAAAGAGATAGACACAGATTTTCATGTCATGTCAAATCCCATCACAATATCTGTATTTTTTATTAACTTTATATGATAATTTCTCAAGTAGATATTTGACATGATCATCTGGTAAAATCTCTTTAGAACAGAAGTATTTTTATTCAATTCAGATAGTGTATACACTTGTGAGGATTAAAGATTTTTTCTTTGCTTGCATAACAATAATTTTCAAAAACTCATAGATTATTTCTTCTTCATTTATATTCTGGATTGTTGTTTTAATTGTATCAGTAAAGATTTCAAAATCATTGCAAATATCTTTCAATAGAAATATAATTACTTGCTGCAGGTGTAGAGAGTATTTGATTAATAACATGTAATGATAATATTTCAACAGTTCATTCAGAAATTCAAAAAAAAAGATATAGTTTTCACATTTCAAAATAAAGAATCTGCTTGCAGCAGTTATGTTTTTGTATTATTTCTTTTTTTTAAAGAACTTTCTGACTAGAAAAATAATCACTGCAGAATTCTTGATAATATTCTGTTTTTGACTGCTAATTCTCACACATATTTCTGGTGTCATGTTCATCATAAGCCAGACACTAACCCATCTTGTAATCTATTTTTATTTGAGATAAATCTCAGCATTTTCTTTTGAAGATTCATAAATCAAGTATTTCATCCAAATTCCTCATTCATAGATATCTAGAGTGCATTCAATATCATCTAATCATATATTCACATTATTCTCACCAATTAATCTGGTAATTGAGGGAAGTGTGATTTCTCTGAAATCTTTGAATTCCAGATCTGTAATATTAACATTTTGTGAGGATAGTAGCTTGATCACAGAAAAATAAATTATTAATCCAGCTGCCTGCAGAAATTCTATCTCTTTCTCATAATTTTATATAGTCTCTTTCATACAAGAAAATAAACTTGAAATTGTGGCAGCTGCCCTTCATTCACATATATCATGAATACTCATCATGATTCTCAGTATTTGTGCAAAAAAAATATTAATTCAGAATGCTTGATTCATAATGTTCATTATGCAATCAGTCTGCAGATGATTTTAGTAAGAAAAAAGATTTCTCAAGAAAAAGTTCAGAATCTCTCAAGAGACTAGACACAGGAGAAGCAAAACAGAAACTAGAGAGATCAATAAACTAGCTGCTAAAAAGACATGAAGCTCTCACAAATCTAGGAATTAACTAGGGAGCAAAGCTCCTACAAAAAGAAGAGATGAAATCTCTGCACACCAAGAAGCTGGAGGCTAAGCCACAAAGAGACTAGCATAGCATGGGCTCTTGACAGAGTCCCTTATTATCCTCACCCTCTTCTTCTTCATCCCGTCGTATCTGGAATCCAGCAGCCATTGTCCTCTTCTACGCAATCCAAAACCAAGCAGACAACTCCTTTACAGCTCAGAAACTACCATTCTACGCAAAATGGCGAACAAGGAAAAGGTTCTCCTGGCTTACTCCGGTGGGTTGGACACCAGCTGCATCCTCGCCTGGCTCATCGAGCAGGGCCATGAGGTTGTCTGTTTCCTTGCCGACGTCGGCCAGGCGGAGGATTTCAAAGAAGCCGAGCGCAAGGCCGTGTCAATTGGCGCAAAGAAATTCGTTGTGGAGGATTTGAAGCGTGAATTCGTCGAGGATCTGTGCTTCCGCGCCATTCAATGCAATGTGAGTCAATTGGCAATGCGTCTCAGCAGCAGTGAAACAACCTCCAGCCATGATTATGCTACTAATTACTATCAATTAGGCTATTTGGGAAGACAGATATCTTCTTGGGTAAGCTTCCAATGGAGTTCGCAGTGTTTACTCACCAGTCCACGCTAACTTTGAAGTAGAACAAGCCTGTAAGATGATGATTTCTTCGGTCGTGCATAGCCAATACTTACAGTTGAAAAGTGCCCGTCCCGTCATCGCCAGAGCCATGATGCGTGTCGCCAAAAGAGAAGGTTGCACAGCTGTCAGCCATGGTGGGTTATTATGTTTTCCAATCTATATCAATACCGATTCGTCGAGTGCTGACTGCCCTACTCATTGTTTTCTTATAGGCTGCACTGGTAAAGGGTAATTTTCTCTTATATTCTTGAAAACGCGCAGCTATTGATTGGATCGCAGAAACGATCAAGTCAGATTTGAACTGGCATATTACGCCATTCAAGTGAGCCTCCCTGACTTTATATCTCATCTGTCAGAGAAGTTCCTGAGACTGATCAATATAGCCATCTATCAATGTCATCGCCCCGTGGCGTCTTCCCGAATTCTATAATCGTTTCGCTGGCCGTAACGACCTCCTCGATTATGCCGCCAAGCATAACATCCCAGTCACATCTACAAAAGCAAAGCCATGGTGGGTTTTTGTGCATCCTGGTTATCGCGCGCCGAGGATTGTGCTAACCAAATTGTGTCTATAGGTCCATGGATGAAAAGTGAGGGAAAACTATCCCACAATTGCCACTGAGTGACTCTACTAATGTCCACATCAGCCTCGCCCACTGCTCCTACGAAGCCGGAATCTTGGAAGAAGCAGATGTTACTCCCCCGGATGATATGTGGAAACTGACCGATGATCCTCGAAACGCCCCTGATACACCTGAAGATGTCACCATCTTCTTTGAGAAGGGTCTCCCCGTCGGAGTTGTTCTCGGTCCTGATCCCAAAGCAGGAAAGAAGGTTACAGACTCTTTGGAGCTATTTACCACTCTCAACGAACTTGGCCGCAAACACGGTGAGTTTAGATGATACCCGCTTGGTTTCATTCTGCCTGTCATTACCTATAAACGGGCCGCGAAGCTGACTGAGCTCTGAAGGCATTGGTCGTATTGACATTGTTGAAAATCGTTATATTGGCCTTAAATCTGTACGTATAGTAAACCTCATCCTATTCTCCTCGTAACACATGTGGCTAACTTCCATCTTCACAGCGTGGATGCTAGTAAGCAGCCCTTCCGATAACTCCCACCTACAATCTCCGAGGGATGTGAGTTTAATTGAAAAAAGCAGAGTGATTGACTTTTACTTTATTTAGTGACTCTCCTGCCATGACTATTCTGCGCCTTGCACATCTTGACCTTGAAGGCCTCGTCCTTGACCGGGAAGTTCGCCTTCTCCGTGATCAATTTGTCACCATCACTTGGTCTAGAATTCTTTATAACGGCCTATACTTCTCCCCTGAGCGTAAATTCATCGAAAAAAGCGTTATCGCCAGTCAGGACGATGTCAATGGCCAGGTCAGGCTTCGCTGCTACAAGGGTTTAGTGAGTGTCTTGGGACGAAGTTCCGAGACCAGCAAGCTGTATAGCCCGGAGCAGAGCAGCATGGACAGTCTTGAGGACTTCCAACCCACGGACACAACCGGATTTATCGCTACCCAGGCCATCCGTTTGAAGGCTTATGGCATCGCCGAAGCCGCCGCGGGAATCGACCTCAGCAAGTCCTAAATGAAGAAGAGGAAGGATCTCTATTTCTGACGTTTTGAAAGATTCTAGAGAAATTGGGGTTCGTTGAGCTTTGCATGTCTCGGAGTTCTTGCAGGGCAGGCTTTCGGCTGGTAATGAATAAAATTGAATCAATAATGGAGGGCCATACTCAGTGTCTTTTACTACTGCTCTTCGCTCATCCTCGTAAACAGTTGATACATGCAGTAGCACCTTGACGCGCTTAATGACACTCGTGGTCTTTTGGTGGCTTATATCTTCTCTTCTGGCAACCCGACGTCAATCCTTGATATCATTCAGGAAGTAGATATTCACACCATACACTCTACCAACTGTTCACCACCATGGAAATTATCATCACAACTTGGAGGACTTTCACTCCAACTTAGATAGCAATTTGTTTGCATGAAATTGAATATTCCATTCAGTATTAGCAGGATGTAGTTCTTGAAGGCCGTTGGTGCTGTGTTTTGCTTATGTCATCATCACCCTGCTTCGATTTGTTATGAAATCCACGCGACTTCCGACAGCATTAACTAGTAGTGGTATGTTGTTGTTGACATTTCTCAAACCCGACGGGGCTGCTCCTTGGTTTGGATCAGTAGCCCGGTGTTTTTCAAGGTGCGCAGCTCTTATACACCATGTTCGACGCAAGACCCAAATTGGACTGACCATTTTGTGTCTGCTAGATGAATAACGGCCGGTTTGCGCAGACGCAACCTTCGTACAACTTCCTAGCAAATGCCTCGTCTCCTCCATCGCAACTGTCCAGGAGTCCCTTTCGGAACAGTATTCGTGCTCAGGAGCCTTCGATCAAGCCGGGTTGGTGGTCTATGATCCGTGGAAGTTTGAAGTTATCACCTGGGAACAATAGAAACGCTGATACAGAAACCACGAGTTTATAGATGCGGGAAATGAGGAGTTGCGTGTGCAAATAAGCACCTTGAAGTATGAGCTCGAAAATGTCAAGCAGGATAGGGACCTGGCCTCCCTGCAACATGAGAAAGAACTACGAGAGTTGCAGATGAGAGCGGACGCCGATTTTCGAAAAGCACAGGTTGGTTATCATCGTGGAAATCTACAAGAGCGATGGCCTGGAAACATGCTTATGACTACGGTTTAAAACGTTTAGGTTGCGGAGAGTAGTTCCGCAAAAGCTCAACGCAAACTCGAGTCCCTCACTGCAGAGTTAAAACAAATACAGGAAGCCTCGGTAAACGAACGGGCGTCTAACGAAAGGAGAATCCGGTTGTTGGAAGACGAGCGCCAATCGTTGCAAGAGGATTACGATGATACGAAATCCCAATCAGCCGACCAAGAACGCCAATACAGAAATCAAATTCGTGAACTGGAGACGGTTCGCTCTTCGCTTCAACAGACTTTGGATGAGCTACGAAATGAGCTTCAAGAAACCAAGACTGGGCTACACGCAGCTCAAGAGCGGTTGTCTCAGCGGGAATCAGAAGTGGACCAATTGGAGGCCGAAAATATAAAACTGAAGTCTGAAGGATCGGAACCTGAAGCTCTCAATGTGCTAAAGAGGGAACTGTCAGAGCAGCTTTCACAGGTCAAGCGGTTGGAATCTGAATTACGACCGCTGCGGAAGTCTCAGAAGAAGGTTGAGGTCGTTGAGGAACAAAAGATCGCTCTTGAGAACAAGTTGCGGTTCATGAGCGGCTTGGAAGCCGAACTCCGGAACATACAGATCCGCAACCAGGTTTTAGAAGACGAACGGCGGTCCTGGACTAGTCTGTTGCAAACAGATGGGCAGGAGCCGGAGTTTAACTCCCCAGAATCTGTTGTCAGGGCTTTGGTTGAGGTAAGAATTGAGAATGCCTCTCTTGTCGATAGAATTGGGACTATGCAGCCCGAAGTCGCGGAAAAGTCAGAGATTATAAACAACCTGGAGATGGAGAAACAGAAGCTACATAAAGAAATGGAGAGTCTCCGTGCCAACGGAGCAGGTACCACCACCGCTGATACCCGTGCTAAAGCTCGGCTGGAACGCCAGAGGGTTCTAGCCATCAAGGAAGTGGAATATCTACGAGCACAGCTCAAAACATTTGATGCAGAGGAGACCATGATGAATCCAGATGAGAACAGAATGGATGCCCAGAAAGCTGAACATATCACGCAGCTCGAGGAACTTCTCAGCGAACATCGGGAAGAGCTTCATAAGTTGCATGAAGAATTGTCGAAAAGGGAAGAAAGCACTGCACACAGCGATCTTCAAGGCATTCGTGGCGTTAAGCGACCTCTTTCTCCAACGGAGAGTAATGCGGACAGTGAACGACTTGCTGTTATGGTCCGTAAAAACCGGACTTTGCAGGATTCCTTAACCAAGGCAGAGCAGTCGGTTGAGTTGTTGCGCCGGGAGCTTGAAGCAGCCAAATCTCATCTCTCTTCACTACAAGCTCAATCGCGCATGCGCATCTTGGAGCTTCGTCAGAACCCTACTGCTGATTTTGAGAATTTGAAACTTTCTGTACTCACAACTCTACGAGCTGAAAATCGCGACCTTCTAAGACAGCTGCGAGGAGAGAATGGAAATATCAAGACCGTTCCGGCCAGTACACTCGACAGCTTGCAGCTGGATCTACAAGAGATGGAGAAACAGGTTGCAGATAAAGACAAACGGATACGCCGTTTGAAAGAGATCTGGACGGCAAAATCATCCGAGTTCCGTGAAGCAGTGGCATCCATTCTTGGATATAAACTTGATTTCATGCCGAACGGTCGTGTTCGAGTGACCTCTATGTTTCATCTCTCGCCAGCATACAGACATGGCGATCCAAGTGCGTCGGCAGACTCCAGCGGCCCAGGAAGCATGGGTGACGATGAAGAGAGTTCGATCATTTTCGATGGAGAGAACGGCACAATGAAAATATCTGGAGGACCCAATAGCCTCTTCGCTCTCGAAATTCGGGACCTCATTAAATTTTGGGTCGAGGAGCGAAAGGACATTCCTTGTTTCCTCGCCGCCATGACGCTGGAATTCTACGACAAAACGACAAGAGCCGCCCGACTGTAACGAAGGAATCCCGTTCCAATACTTTTGACAGATATGATTTCTTACATCCGAGACACGACACTTCCAATGTCATCTTTTTGGGAGAAATTGGGATTTTGAAGGAATGCCGAATATCCCAGTTGAGCGAGTGGGATCTTTGCTCTTAATTATATAAAACTTTTTTGTTCAACTTTGGCAATCTAAAGATACCCAGGGAGCTCTTGAGTCTTAATTTATATCTTCACCGATCTTTCAAAAAGTCGTAGGCTATCAACGTGTGGATTTGGGCTACTTGAACCAACTCAGCCACTTCAACATGCTCGTCTCCTGCGCCCATATTTTCCCCAGAGCATCCAGCAACAACAGTGGGAATGTCAGCAGCACGATACCACCGACTGTCAGAGGCGCCGACGCGCATATTACGAACACAAATTTTCCCCGTGATCTCCGTGGCCGCCTCCAGACCAAGGCGAACAATATCATGAGTCGGAGAAGTATAATTGGGGTCGGACTTCTGTATTACTGTCCATATGATCCCCTCCATCGGATCAAGTAGTGTCTGTAGTTTGCTCAGGATATCTTCGGTCGTCACGCCCACGGGTAGTCGTATATCACACTCTGCTTTGGCATGGCTGGGTATTAAATTCGGCGAAACACCACCGTTGATCGTGCCGACATTGACCGTGACACGGTGTAGCGTATGCCTCTCCCCTGGCCCCGACAACTCCTCCGACAGACACGCCGCCGAGTCGATCGCACTGCTGACCTCCTCCGGCATATCCACCGCGATCTCCTCCAACGTCTCGATCGCCTCCAACGCTTTCAGTAGGCGCTTAATCGCATTGATACCCCTACGCACGTGCGCCCCGTGCGCCGCGAGTCCTTCCGCCTCCACAGCAATCCACACAAACCCCTTCTCCCCAAACCGAACCACCCGCGGGCCTCCCACATCCCCACAAACCATCGCATCACCCCTCGCTTCCTCGACATTATCCAGCAGCCACTTCGCTCCACGGTCGCCCATGTTCTCCTCATCGCCCGCGAGAGCAACCACGATTTCACCACGCCATAGATCGCGATGTTCGGCGAGGAGCTTCGCCGCGGCGATGGACGCGGCTATCCCGCCTTTCATGTCGCATGCGCCACGGCCGTACAGCTTCCCGTCCTTGAGCTTCCCGCTCAATGGCGAGTCTGACCAGTCGGTATCTTCGCCTAGTGGGTAGGTGTCCAGGTGGCCGGTGAAGACTAGCCGCTTGCCTGGTCTCCCGCTGGGGATGCGGGCGACCACGTTGACCAGGCCGGGAGCAGTCTCATAACGGGAGACGTGTGCGTGCGGGATGGCCTGGAGTAATTCGATAGCCACGCGGGCAACGGAGGCGGTGTTTCCTGGCGGGTTTGGGGAGGGTGTTCTGATTAGGGTTCTTGTGGTTGCGATCAATGTGTCTTGTTGTCTGGCGATGGTGTTTTGGAGGAAGATCCTGGCTCGGTGGTCCGCTTGCGCCATGGTTGGGATATCCCAACGTCTGCAATTTCCAGATGTGCAGTTGGATACGTCTGAGTATACGTATTACAGTCTCTACGGGATATTTGAAGTCAAGTAGCGGCAATATACTCACTCACTCGTCAGATCATCGTGTAACTAGTTCAGCCAAATGCAAAACCAATAGGAATACAACCGAGCCTAATCCCATCCCCGAGGCTACCCGTCGGATTCGAATTCCTTTTGAGATCAAAATTGACACCGCACATCACTGCAAAGCCGAAACGTGTGAAGTATAGGCTTTTATAGGATTATGTATATGTACTGTACATCAAAGAACGCACACGAAAACATGGCATGAAAAAAGTCAATGTATGTAGGGTCCCTTTGCAAATCGCTCATGTCATCTCCAAACAACGATGAATGGAGCTTGTGGTCGGGTCTTGGTATGCGCAGGAGCAGCATTTCACCGCAAATCTCCCGAGTCAAAGAATTCCACCATGAATTTAATGACCAGACATTCCGTAGCCCAAGGCATTCTTCGGAGATAAACGTGATCCCCAGGATGAGACATGTCAAAAGGTTTGCAGGTCCAGTGTACAAGAAAAAAACGACAGATGGGATCCTAGTCTTCCAATGTTCATATACAAAAACCAAAGGGCCCCAAGAAAGTCGTCTGTATCCAATTACAGACATATGGCCCAGTTCATAATTGTTTGCCCCTTTCCTGGAAATGCGATCTATATCTGCAGTACCCAATGCAATAACCCACTGCAAGGAATAGAAACCATTCGTTTAGTACGCGATATACCACGGAACGGGTATCGGTTAGACAGCAACATATCTCGAAACAGATAATTTTCGTTGAGTCGGTAGCTCCGTCCACATTTCAACAGTCGGTGTGCCGCTGGTTCCGGCGTCGTCAGCCGAGAAATTGACATTATTTGTTTCACCTTGGGTAGTAGCCGAACGTGCACTGATACCCAGTCGGGAGCGGGTGTCTTGCGTAACAGCATCGAACCTCGCTTCCACTTTTCCTTTGCGCGGCCAACTGGTCGTGGCGGAAAAGCGCGCGAGAAACCTGTTCTCCCCATCTGCCTTGACCTCAAGACCGGGGATCCTCCAGACAACCGAAGAATTCTTTCGCCTAAACGAAGCGCCAATATTCGGATGCATGGCAGCACCTGCAGCACGGGCGACTTCGCGAGGTTGCTTGGTCTCTTCGTCAACAGGAGAGAGATCCAAACTAACTGTCAAAATAACATTTTGCAGGGTGATAGATGTTAGTGAGGTGGGTGAAACAAAATTTGGGTTGAGATAATAATTGATAATGACACTGGCTTGAAATTCCTGTTCATTCCAGACCGGACAGAAAATGACTGGACAGTAAGCTGACAAGTTCGAAGAGTCAAGGTGAAGCTGATATTTGAAAGCAACGGTTGGCACTGGGCCTCTTAATGAAGTAAGAGCGATGTTGTATTGTCCTTTACAATCATCAGTAAGTTTTGGACCTTGCGCACCATTGACCGACGGATTGGTGGCTTCGCTAACAAACTGGGGATTAGCTGCAACTCGTTCTAAAATCTGAAAATTGTCGAGGCGGACAGATTGACGGTCTAATGAAGAGTCCTCTGTCGGGTTGTATGCGAGAGCAAGTTCTCCAATAACAAAAGATTTTGTCACGATACCGCCAGAGACAAAAGCGTTTAGCTTCTCCACAATGGAGGCACTAAGCCCGGGAGTTGACAACTCTGGATGACATATAGGGCCCGATAGGCTATGTAATGTCTGCGATGAATGGACAGACGTGACATCGGATATAGTGTGATCGTCTTGGCTTGTACCAGGGGGAGGGGGTGTCTGTGGAATGTTCGATGGTGACCCCGGCGAAGTCACGGCTTCTGAAATAATTCTCGTCAAAGTGTCATTATGTGGCTCACTCCCAAGAGCTGGTGGATTTGGGATAAAAATAGTATTTCTGACATCTCGACGGCCACGCAGAGTTCCCGGCCCCCGTGATATACCCGATTGTTTTGCTTGCTAGACGGCGACGTGAGTAATCTAACCACCGAAGAGAAGTCACGGATGGTTACGAGACCACATACCCGTCGCAAAGTACTTGCCATTTCATTTATCGCCTGCTGAGCTTCCCCCTCGTCTTCTTGTATAGGTTTATCGCGGATTGTCAGATTAATTCCAGGTTCTTCGCCCCTAAAGAAGAAGTGTATTAGAATAAACTCGGATGTAAGAATCAATTATACACTTACTGAGACTCTTGTTGTATTCTCGAGATCTCATCAATCGTACTTGGTTTAGCAGAGAATCCGTCTGCGTCCGTTGATGGCTGCTAAGATACGTTAGGTTACGCGAATAGAGTAAAGTTGGCGGAAAATCCTACCTTTGGAGATACGGGTCGATTCTCATTAGAATCAGTAACTGCTGCGAGGTTTTCTTGGGGATCGATTTCTTCGGGAATAGCGTCGCCATTAAGTACAGCGTCGATATGAGGTTCTGGTGGAGAAGTATACCCAGTCGCGGAAGAACCCGGCCGATGTTGTGAAGACCCGTCCCGAGACCGAACGGGAGCCAGGCCATCTGCGGGTTGATTCTCGACCTGATGGAAGCTACGAGCAGACTCCGTGCGGCGGAACGACATGAACGGAGACCTAAACTTCTTCTCTGGAGATGCGTGCCCCGAGGTTGTCTGTACAATACTTCGCCTCCGGCCCATAACTGTTCCAAGACGCTTGAGTCCTCCTAGCGGTGTATGTCGCTGTTGCGGATTTTGGTGTGGTTCAGCGGCTAGATGCAAGTTAATCACCAGTATCTAGAGCAGTCAAAGGAAATTGACGATTTACCGAAACTGGGTCGCCCCTGGTTGGAATGACTGGAGCGTTGACTGGCAGCGTCGTCATGGATCCTTGGCGGTGGCTGTAATGGTTCTGCAGGCGCGCTCTCAGCTTGAGAAATGGCCGTTGCGGGAGGGCCCTGAATTCCCAAATCAGCGGTGCGGCCACCGCTTGCCTTAAGGGCGAAAGTGCTAGTTTCCTCAGCGGTGTCAACAGTTAGCAACGCGTTGAGGCGATTTTCTGTTGAATTACGATTGCGCTCGACTTGGTCCGCTTCATGTGTCTGAAACTGCGTGAGGACGTCTCTCAAGTGATTGAGGCGATCCTCGTCAACGGCCTGCAACTTCTCAAAGACAAAAGGCGCCCTAGATTCCCATTGTGTTCGCGCTTCGTGGGCAGCCGATACAGCACTGGATGATTTTCCTGCCGCCTTTGGGCCCTTGTCTTTGAGTTTGTCGGCTTTTCGCTGGGCTGCCTCCAGAGACCTGGCAAGGCCCGCCAGATCTTGCTGAACGCCAGACATGGACTTCATATCTTTGTTCCTAGAAGAGTATTCCCTCAAGGGTTTTTCAACGTCCGCTTCAATTCGCTGTGCCAGGGTCTCATGCGATTGAGCCAGCGACTCGGTTGCAGAGATTATGCGCTGCCATGGCAGTTCGAAAATTCTAAGAGCTTATTAGAACTCCAATCTCATGACCACCAGCCTTTGTTTCCCTACCCTAAAGCGGCTCCAGCTTCTGGCTGGGAGCGTCGCGAGAGTCTCCGGAGGCCGATGCAGTACGCTTCTTCCAGCCGACGCCGTTCCTGGATTTTCGATGAGTAATTATAACCTGGATAGAAGGACAGGCCTGACATGCCTGGAGCCAGTCTGCAATATCATGATTGATCTTGTTGATCAACCTTAACCGCTCAGTGACGACAGCGACTGCTTGGTTTGGCTGTAAAATGGTCTAGAATGATAACACAAGTTAGCATACACTCTCTCACAAAAATGGCTGATCTGGGAAGTTCCGTGGCTCAAGCACACATAGTCTTAGGCGAGATTGCAACACTTACTGCAAGCACAGGATACTCTTGTCGTGACAGCTCCATGATGAGGCAATGATCTTGCTTCTCACTATCAATAGAAGAACATATTTACAACTCATGCAAATGGAATACTAAAGAGTGAATAGGAAAGCTAAAAGATGGAGGATCTGGAGACCAAGAAACAGTAGCAAGCCATAAATAGACTGGTTAAGAATGCTTGATGGGCGCACGTCAACAGGTGCGTGCTGGTCCAACTCAATTGCTGCTGGTGATGAGGATGGTTGGTGGTGATGATGACGATGAAAGGAGGACGGCAGTCGGCGGGCTTGGTCGCTAATTCTCTCACTAATTTAGCACGCATGCCAAGACTTCGGCCCCGAAGTTACATTCTGAGTTTAGCGGGCGCCTCAGTCACGTGGCCGACTCACTTCGACATCTTGTCAACCGGACAAACGAAGAGGAAGATGAGCGAGGATTCAACGAGTTTGGTGGAACCGTTTCCTTCTTCATAAATTGCGTTAGTGACACAGTAACAGCAGATGCTGCTATTGTGGTGGTTGACTGGGCCTGAGACCCCAGCAAGACTGCCCGCATGTGCAGCTCCGCCCGGATACACATAACTGACTACCCCACTGCTCTCCATTTATATAGTAATGGTCGACAAACCGTGGTTGACAGACGCGGCTTCTGACATATTGACGAAGATACCAGAATAAAGTTTGCTATGGCATGGGCTGGTTGGAAGTCAGAGCTCACCTTCTCTGAACGGTTGGCGACAATAACGTCCATGTGAGTCGGGGGAATCCTCTGGACCTGGCACTGAAAGAAAATACTATCGACACTGACGCCTCTCGCAAAGTACCACTGCATATCGCCGGGCCTCTCCATCTGTGGAATTTGCTAGTGCCCATGCCGAAGCTACCAGAGTAGAAGGAGAGGCATACGCAAACGCCTCATCGAAGGTTGGTACCACCTTGGACTTCACCCACTGTGCAAGCTGTGCGTCTGTTCCTACTGCTCACTCTCGTTTTCAGGAAGATTATCAACTCTTTTGTCAGAAAACAGTTGATGACTATGAAACCCAAGATGTGCCGCCTGACACTGGAGAGGATGTTTTGGAATGGTCTGCCAAAGTGAAGGCTGAGATTGAATTGAGGAAAGGCGACAAGATTGGATCTTACGAGAAGGCTGTTCATGACCAAGACGGGCTTTTTTCTAGCGTATATAAAAGCACGACTAGGGAAGGTCTACTTGTTGCTCTTAAAGTCACGACTCCTCATCTCACTGAGCCACCCCATGATTCGGAACGTGAAGCCAGACTCTTGAAGCAGGCATCGAGCAAACATGTTATCCCGCTACTAGATTCGTTTCATGAGGGAGGGAGCCGTTTCGTTTTGGTTTTCCCGTATATGAGATACCACCTTGATGAACTGTTCCAGGGCAATCAACTTACGACAAGGCAGATTCGGTCCCATCTCAGGGATGTGTTCCGCGCTCTGGCACATATTCACTCACTGGGCATCATTCATCGCGATGTGAAACCATCCAATGTGTTGCTGCGTGGTCTAGACGGACCTGCGTATCTTGCGGATTTTGGAATTGCATGGTCGCCCGATGACAAGTCTTCGGAAGCACCCGACGAGAAGATTACGGACGTTGGCACCACGTGCTATCGACCTCCGGAGGTACTCTTTGGAAATAAGTCTTATGATACAAGCTTGGATCTTTGGGCTGCGGGCTGCGTCGTCGCAGAGGCGATTGAACCGGAGCATCGCCAGCTATTTGATGCTGGACCCGTAGGCAGCGACCTTGGTCTAGTGCACTCGATCTTTACAACCTTAGGCACTCCCACGGCCGAGTCGTGGCCGGTACGTGAAAGCAACCTGACTGATGTGAACTAGGAATCTAACACTGATTCCGATCAATAGTCCAGGAACGATTCGCCGGACTGGGGTAAGATTGAGTTCCGCGAATACTCCGCTCAGTCATGGGACGATGTTTTGGGCCGAGCATCTTCCCATGGTCGAGATTTGGTGGGAAAATTGGTCAAATACGAAGGAAGTGATAGATTGACTGCTGAAAAAGTGAGTTATGACCAGCAATTTTTGCTAATTGTCATCAGTCGCTAACTGGTTTGATCGATAGGCGCTTGAGCATCCTTTCCTCTCTTTGGAACACTTTTAGGGCTATAATGCGACACTCCCTTTGCCCAAGGCGCGGCTGAGCTGAATCCTCGCAGTCAAAAATAATGAAGGCAAATCCTGGCCTGTAAAGAAAATTACGAGCGGAATACTTTTATTTGATTTGAAATGTGAAACATATGAGTCTTTTCCTTCTCTTTCTCCAGGGCGTTTCTATCATGAATCATCTGGCTTGGTTGTCCCCTGTATTATGAGGACAGGCATGTGGTAGTGCCCTTGGCATTCTTGTCCCCGTATTCCGACGATCTCCCAACCTAGGTGGTAAGTTACACTGCAAACACCCCAATCTCACTGTGGCTTGAGTTCTATGAAGCATCGCCACACTTTCACATCTCTGTTTGCCAAACCTACTCCATATGTTTGGAGAGACAGTGAACCCTGCGGCAACAGCATCCCCTTTCGAGATACACGGTTGGTGTACTCCGTATAATTCACGGGGTTCTCCATCCACAATGTCTTTTAACTTCAACCCCTGAGCAGCGGGCTGGACATGGTACCTGACGCTTATACAAGGTCGGACTAGTGCCTGATGGCTGGTTGGCCGACCCGAAGATTGAGGGCCAATATGTCTCCGCTTCACACGCTAAACAAGCCACGCGGTTGTTTGAGAGACAAACAATCAACAAGACAGCGTCAGTCTCCGTTTCAGTGAATGTGCGCAGAACAGCGCATGTGCTGGTCCGATGATCTCATGCTGAAGATTCGATTTCTGGGGCCCTGGCTTCCAGAGATGATCATGTTTGCCAGTGAAATGGCAATATATTGACTCGGCTCTGGACGGAACGCACGCTGATGATTCGAAGACGAGGTGTTATTTATATCTCCAAAATGACGGGCATGGTAAAGCCGGGTAATTGTGGCACTTTTGCAGCACTGCTAACCAATAGGCAGCGCGGATGGGCTGTTTTGCTCAACACGGGACGAGAAACAAAACAGATTTTGCGTAATTTACGCTGCTGACGGTAAGGTACGATACCACAGAGCTAATCTCCCACCCGCTCTTTCCCTTTTTCTCTTCAGCGCGAACCTCACCTCATCTCCTCTCCTCACCTCCTCTCCTCTTCTCTCTCCCAGTGCTGGGCCTCACTCTCTTTCTTGCATCCCACCCTCGACGTTCATTTTCATCGCGCTCATCAGGTTCAATCGCCGCTTGGCCATGGCCTGATTGCTGCTATTCGCTCCTTTTCTGCTCTCAGCTCGGATTCTTTTCTTTCGAAGCACTATCGACGCTAATAATAAACCATTGCTTGCAGCTTATGGGACGGTCTGGAGGTGTACATAATCCCTAATTCCTGTCAACAAGACAAACAAACCGCTTCCTCTTGAAGCAAAACAGCCGCTCGGTATAGCCCAAGCGCACTGGTCGGCGCATCTCGCTTTCAGTTTGCACCGACTGGTCCGTCGTTCGTTTTAAACCCTCGTCATAATGCCTCACCGTCACGGACATCAGGCACGGCGCCACCTACACGAGAGCATCGAGAAACGTGGGCGTGTCAAGGATTACATTCTCGACCTTATTGGGGATTCCAGGCCCAAGGAAGAGACTGTCGTGTCAGTCATTTATATCACCGCTGACCCGACGTTTGACGGCCCAATTGGTGGATATTCGACAGAAGGGAGGCCAGTGAAAACTCATGGAGGCGGAGAGCTAGGACCTCCTATAGAACATACACGCTCTCCTAAACCGGTTACCGACGAGCCAACTCCCACAAAGAAACCCGCGCCCAAGCCAGCTCCAACATCATTGCACACAACATCCGATGAGTTGAGTTCGCGTCCCAAATCTGCGCCCACGTCTTTTGTAACGTCGGCTCCAGCTACAGCAAAAACAATTGCCACGTCCACTGTGGGCAATGATGCACTGGGTCTTTCATCTAGCACTCCTACTCCTTCGTCCACGGGTGTCCCAGTCCCAACTGACATGTCGGTTGGTGCAAAGGCAGGCATCGCAATTGGAATTATCGCATTGATTGGTCTTATCGCCGGCGCTGCCCTATTACTCATTCGTAAAAAGAAGAAGAGAAACGAAGCAGCGGACGCAATTGACAATGAAAAGCCGATTCCGCCACCTCCCAGTGTACAACCTGCATATATCCAACCGCCGCCACAGCAGACTACATCGTCTGTCCCTCCCCAGTTAAACATTAGACCTGTGACTCAATTCTCACCAGACTTCATGGGGCAAGCACACAATAATCCGACCATGGTGAATGTTGCTGGTGTTGTTGGAACACGCAGTCTTACTGGGCAACATAACGATTCCCAAAGCACATTTGCTCCCCCCCGGACAGCAGACAGCACTTCGAATCCCTTCAACGATCCGATCAATCCGTTCGAGCCTCGATCTGGTGCTTCCTCTCCAACATCAGCACCTGGCCCCATCCTACAACCTTTGAGGGCACGCACTCCCTCGCCTGAAACCTGTAGTATGCGAGCGCCCACCCCAGAGGCCGTAACGGCCGGAGTCGCTACTACTGGCACCGCCGTTGCCGCCGGATCTATTGCAATCGGTGGTGTTGCCTCTGGCGCTGCTGCCCATAAGCACAGCGGCAAGCCACAACCCCTGCATCACGTTCCTGGCCCTCCTGCAGGATGGATGACGGATATGCCTCCACCAAGTCCAGCCATGAGCATGGATTCAGTTTCCGTCACTTCTACTACAGTCGCAGCAGTCGTTACTGGCGGCCCAAGTCCAAACAACGTTCATCGCATTCAACTCGATTTTTTGCCTTCCATGGATGACGAGCTTGAGCTTCGAGCCGGACAACTCGTACGCCTACTCCATGAATATGATGACGGATGGGTACGTAATCTCTTCTTTCTGTAATACGCTAGTTATCTAAAATGCTAATTATTCAGGCTCTCTGTATCCGACTTGACCGCTCTCAGCAAGGTGTCGCACCGAGAACATGTCTCTCCGCTCGCCCGGTCAAACCGCGCCCTCGCAATACCCCTCCCGGCCCAGGCACTCGTGGTCCTCCACCAGTGGGTGGGCCAAACGGTCGCCCAATGTCCACTGCTAGTGGGCGTAATTCTCCTGCTCCTGGACCTCCTCCCGTTGGACCCCCTCCAAACGGGCCACCACGATTTGGAGCCCAACAAACTAGTCGTCCTGCTTCACCTAGCTCAGGATATCGCCCCTATGTCGCTCACAGTCGCCCAATGTCCTCGGTTAGATTCCCGGACGTCCCGCGCTCCTTGTCCCCTGGCCCTGGTTATCAAATTCCGCAACAGCGATCAATGAGCCCAGGACCTTATGGGCCTGGAGGAATGGAAAAACCGAGGATACCGGAGACGCAACGAAAGCGAAGCAATAGTGCTGCTGATGCAGGAGGACGCGTCCATACTTCGAATCCCAAACCAAGTGCTCTTGGTTCCTCCGTGCAGATAGCTGAATCCAACGATCAGCCAGCAAACAGCCCCGCAGAGGTCCCAACAGCAGAACCAACGGAACAACTACCGCAGCCGCCAGCACCGCAATCAGTACGGAGCCCTTCTCCGTCATTAGGCCCAATTGAAAGAAAACCTGTGCCTGGACATGCACAGTAGTTGAAACCTTCCCGTTCAGTGCACATATTGGCAAGGATTCCGGTCCTTTGGTCGAAATGTATCACCGTAAATGTTAGATGAATGTGTTTAGCATATGGTCTTGCCCCCCTGGACGGAACGAGGTAAAAACGATGAGCTACGACGTGACCGGCGATACCCAAGTGAATTATCTTTTCCTTTTATTTATGGCTTTCTTTCTTTCCTCCGGTTTTTGTGGGGACTTTTGTGGCACAATTCCTGGATATTGATGTCGGTCAGTCTCTCAACGCCGGCTCAATGCCTTGGATTGATACACCCTCGGCTCCTCCCAACCCCGGATTACTTTTGCACTTCAAATTTACAAGGGTTCATTTTCGTTTATATAATTTCATGTCAGGGATTGCCATCACAGCATAGCATATTCACTGCTACTTGTCTTATGTAAATTGGCTACCTCCGTTTAGTACAAAATTTCCCTTTCCTTTCTTGTATTCCCCATTCCGGCTTGAGCCATTCGTCAATTCCTAGGAGGAGAAGTCGAGTCACACACCGAGACCCTCCTGTTATTTCGGGATTGATTTTCTTTTCACCCCCGGACATAAGCACAAAGTCAGTTGTCAAAACAAGTCCATATTTCATTTCAACCATATATATTCTTATGGATTTTGGCAATTGCAATCTTCCTTCCGGTGGTCTTTTGAGTAAAGGTGCAGCATCTTCCGTACAGTAGACGGAGACGATTTTGGCACTTCGTTAGTCCATAGCGCGTTGCAAGTTGGAAATTAATGGAGGCTTCTCTTCCCTTTTGTATTGAGAATTTGGTATATGTATCTCGATGAACGGATTGGATATAATTTCAAAATTGGATATATAGTTAACAGCTGATCCGGCGTTGTGAAGGCACCGAAAGACCCACATGCTGCCTACTGGCATTACAAGTCTACTTTGTATAGATATATAGCCGAAAGAACCAGGAAAGACGACGGTTCCGAAAACGCAGAAGACTAGAGATGTGGTACGCCAGCACTCGCAAGAGCTAAGTTGACGATGCTCACGACTCCCTCTCCAAGGATGAGGCCCGAAGCCAATATAACAATGGTCGAATGTGTGTCATTCTCTCCTTGAGCATTCTGCTCGAACCGCGAGGGATTAGCGACCCTTTCGCGTTCCTGGTCCTCACCGTCATGGCCACTGCGCACTAGCGTGACAATGGTTTGTTGTCTTCTTTGCCTCCCCTTCTGACGCCAGCGCCACCATAAGTCGATCAAGCCCCCTATAGCTCTTGCGAGCGTAAACGAGGGGACATTATACATGCCCACAGCAACCGCGATGCCACCAGGGATCCACGCCCTCCACGACGGCGCAGATCCACCGCGCCTTACTCCTGCAGCGCCATATATCCTGACAATGGTCGTGGCGGCAAAAACAAGTGCTGCTATGCTCGACACTTGCCATGCCATCTCAGGAAGACCCTGGCCGGTAACCAGCCGTGCAGTGAAAATCCACACGTATGCCGTAGGGATCTGAAACATGTCTCCCGGGACTTCGTAGACATTGATATACAAACGGTACACGGCGACGGAGATTACCGCACCAAAGAGACTGCCTATTAATTGGCCATAAAACTGCGCTTTGGGACTCGCGCGCAGAATGTGTCCTGTTTTCAAGTCTTGCATCATATCTCCCGCTTGCAAGGCTCCAGACTCGGAGACGGCGCCGGCAAGGAGGTTCGTGACGATCGCTGAGCGGCGAGTATGGCTGGAAGAAGGGGTAACGAGCGCAAAGATCAGCTGTGTAACTTTGCTGATTCCAGATACGGGGTTGAGGTCTGTCTCCCCGAGAGCACGGACGCCCATGACCGAGAGGACAAGCGCTAGGAGGGTTGCGAGACTTGACAAAAAGGGTGTGATGATGCTTCCGAATGCGATATGCATGCATATAACGTTGAGTACTAAGGTTACAGGAAGAAGTATAACAACAGTCCTCATTGAAATAAGTTCCGAAGAAGGGGCATCTTCTTCGTCATCAGCTTTCTTGGAGAGGTTGGCACCTTGATATTGTTCATGGTCCACATGATCAACGGCGATATAGCCATGCCCTGGGTTTGAAACCCTGCTGAAAAGGCGCGTCCAGAGCCCCTTTTCGCCAGACGAACGCCGAACGGTACGCAAAACATCGGGCGCGTGGTGAACTATAGGCCTAAGAACCAACCAGCCCAGGTTCATAACCGAGTCAGCGAGCATAATCGCCAATGATACCCAGACAATCCAACCCTTGCTACCATTTTCCCAATTATCAACTGGCCCCGGTGCCCAGCCTTTACTTTTTGCCAAAGGAGACAAGATTCCCCATCCTATTATTGCCCCAACCAGCATGTGGAGAGAGGTAGCAGAGCCCATGATTATACCTTGCCCAACGTACGCTGGCGATGGATTCAGAGTCCAGAGCCACTTGCTGCCAAGCGCCAAACCGAAGACGGGTAACTTGCGAAATATCGGGACGAAATACGAAAGAAGAGTCTGTTTACCATGTCAATATAAACAACGCGTTTCGAACGACTGAATGAACTGGATTGGACTCTCACATAGAAAGCAGATACTCCAAAAGCCACAACGAGCAACCGTATCTTTCCCTTCCAATCTTGCCGATGATCGCCACGTTTCGGCAGGCTCACAACCTCAGAAGCGTCGGGCTCGTTTACAAGCAACCTCTCCGTTTCCTGACGGTCCGCACTCAGTCTACCTCCAATGTCCTTTGTCTTTTCAGCTTCTTGTCCACCGCCATGCAGCACTCGTATCATCAACGCCGTCGCCGTCCCACTCGGGAACTTCAACTTCTCTCTCACTATAACTTCTTTCCTCAAAGGGACCGCAAAGACCACACCGAACAAACACACGCCCAAACTCCACACTACCAACTTCCAAAATCCCAATCTTAATGGACCTCCTTCGCCTTGTCCACCATCCCCGCCTTTCTCTCCATCCGGCCCATCCCGAAGTAAGAATTCCAGTGCAGGAATCACCCCAACAAAACCACAGCCAAGTGGCATAGTCCCCACTGCGCCGGCAACGGTTTGAATAAGGACGTTCTCAATGGGGCTGAATGGAAAAGAAAGGTACGGAGCAATAGTCTTGAAGGCCGCGAACCCGATAAGGGACGAAGGCATGGCCATACTGCTGATCCATCCGGTCTGAAGGCCGAAGTAGGTATTTGAGAAAGTGATAAGTGTGCCTATGGCGAGGCCGACGAGGAGCGAGCGGGGCGTGAAGCTCTGCGCGGAGGTCTTGCAAGGCGAGGCAAGTAAATCGGACGCATCATTGGCATCGCTGTCAACGTCTTGATCTCCTGAACGAGCGCTTTGGGAGGTTTCTGGAGCTAGAGGCGAGGAGCATGCTGTGCCGGAGGTATCCTGAGAATCGGCTCCTCGATTAGGAGCCATTGTTGTTGTGGTTCGGTGGTCCGTCTCCTCTCAGCGCATCAAAGGCGCAGACTACTACCGATGACTTTGCCAGTTCTCAAATTTTAACATCATCCAGCCTCAGTGTACACAGCGGGAGGCAGCAAGAGGTCATTTCTAACTTCATTGTCAATCGTTGAATCGGCCATGACTAATCAGTTGGTTGATCGCAAACTGATTGGAGATAAACTCTAATTTTGGCTAGATCACACGACAGGCTCACTAACGTCATCCACAAACTAGCCCGATCAGGCAATCCAGTCCTGTCAGGACACTTCTGGCGCTGTTTGCACACACATTGATAACGGAAGAGACTTCATGAATTGAACTCTTATATACGGTTACATCTCAGAAATAGGAAGGTGATATACAATGGTCAAATCGAAAAAGAGGGCCGAAGCCTCTTGTCTAGACGCCGATGGATAAACCCAATATAAATGCAGCAAAGAGCATCCCTGTATACTAAAATCCAAAATTATCAAGCAAAGAACTCGAATCTGGCTCCTTAAACATGGTAGGCGGGGGTTTTGTGCCGTGAGTACCGGCAGATGACTTCTTATTAGCGGCGTCTGCGGCTATTTTGCGTATGTCATCCTGCAGGCTAGGGGAAAGAGGCATATCCGCAACCACCAAGCTACTCCTCCTTTTAAGCAGCTTTGTAGGATTGGGCACATTCCCCATGAGTCCTATCGACAAACGCGATGGCAAATTTTTGATTTGGGGAGGACTCAGAAATTCCCAGTCGCGGACAAGTTCCAGGGCGAGCAAATCACAGCCCATTCTATCATACAGACGAGCATTGCGCATGATAAATTCCCACTCATCTCTAGGAGCGACCATAGAGGCTCCTTTTAGAGTCTGAAGGGTTTTCTCTCGAAGTTGTTTATATAAAACAACGAGAGCTGGGTCGTTGGACAGATAGGATTTCGCGTGTAAGGTAACTCCGGTGGAACTACCTGGAGAACCCGGTGTAGGGGGTAGAAGTGTTTCGACAGGTGACTATACAACGTCAATCAACTGGCCATATTCCACCTGTACTGCAGAAAACATGTTGCCAAACTTACAATTAATGCTCGTACTGACATATCCCGCCTTTTCAACATCCAGAAGGCCCACGTTGCCATCCATCGGTTGCCTTCAGTTGCAGCATCCACAAGGATCTTTTCTTCAAGAATTTCTTTGAGTACTGGGCCGGCGTCGCCTTCGTATGCGCGTGCGATGGTAACGGCAAGTTGAATATCCTTGAGTTGGTTTATACACACATATACAGCATCTCGTAGGCGATCCGCCAGGAGGAAAAACGCAGCTGCATACTCTGTACGACAGTCAGGAATGGGCGCTTCACAAAATACGGAGCGCAGGTTACAAACCAAATCTTCGCTTTCCAAGTAGCGCATAGGCATTCTTCAATGCTGCTGACCGCCAGCGCGGCTCTTTGAAATTCTGTGATAGAAGTCGATATGTGGCTGTTTGTTCGCGATTCCAGTTTGCCATGCGCCAAAGTCCCTGCAGGATGTTCTTTTTCTTCAAAGCCAAATAAAACAAACTGCAATCTATGGGGCTCTTTTCGTCAGTCTTCCCATATTCATTGCGTGCAACGACCTCGAGTTGCGTTCGCTAATAAAACCCGGTTTAGTACTTCAATCCCCAGAGAGTTTTCTTAAACTGAGCACCTACCAATGCATTCACGTCAGTAATCCACATAAAAAGCCCGCTCTCCCGGGCGTTTTCCCACAGCATTTTTCCGTGGAACTGCTTCGAAACCAAATCGGCAAGAATTTCATGGCTATCGCTATGAAACGCCCATACAATTTCTCGCCACGAAACAGTGGAGAGTTCTGGCAAATGATGACTTCTTCTGAGAATATGTTGTCGAAAAAAAAGCAAATACCGTGCTGCATTATCATCCATTGAGCGACGGTGCTTTTCAACGGTGGCCACGCATTCCACGATGCTTACCAGGCGGAACTGTTCTGTGCTTGAGAGCTGAGGAAGCGCAATCTGAGCCAAATATTCATTTAGTGAAGCGGCAACTTTTTCGTCCAGTACGTAAGATTCCTCTTCGAATGAGTAGTCCGCATGAAATGAACGTTCCTTCCAAGTCACCTGTGGCAGCGTCTAAGTCAATGTTAGCTGGGAAGAAAAGGAAATGCAAGGAGGATGTCATACGGTAGTATCTTTGTAAATCCGATCGAGAGGTATATCAAGGAATCCATCAATATCGTCTCCTTCGGTGTAGAATTTCAATTTTCGATGAAGACTGGTAAGGATCAAATGTACCAAACTCGTCTTCCCGCAAAGAATGCACTGCGCAAGGAACTGAGGGTGGAATACAGGTAACGGGCCGTTCAGCCGGCTGACGACGTGAAACAAATCGACGTAAGTGGATTTATGAGATGGGATGCGAAGACCGGTGACTATCGGATGGCTTGCTTCAATCGATTTATCGAAGACGAATAATTGATTGCCTGCCCCGACAAGTAGATTTCCATTGCCTAGCCAGCAAGAATCTCCAATCGGATGCGGTGTAAGGTCTTGCATTCTTATTTCTCTAATCTGAGTCCAAGAAGGGCCTGCGTCGAGATAATCATATCGTAGCTGTGAAAGAAGTACCACCTTTCGCGGAAATCCAACAGCGAGGATAAATTGAACATCCGGAGTGGATGTCCAATCTAAATCTCGAATAATATCGTGGGGAGAAAAGTGGTCTTCAAATTCCAGCTGTGCGCTGTTGGTATCCCATATACTTAAATGTGTGCGATCCTGGTCGACAAGCACAGCCTTACGCATCGACGTCGCACTTGCAAGGGAGGGATTTGAAATGCCCGTTTCAACGGTCGATGTCAACAGCCAGTCGATTTTTTGATTATGTTTGTCCACTTTCGCCGTCCACGTTCTGACAGTTCCACTGTGGGTATACGAAAGAGCGATGTCTGTAGCAAAAAGATCCAAGAAACCAGATATTTTAACTGCGCTGCCTGCAGGGTCAACGGGAATGATATAAGAGACATCTTCCTCGACCCCAAGATTGAATGTGCAAAATTGGCGCAAGTATTTGCGATCTCCATTCACCCCATTGATCCCATAAAGATGGTTGTCATCCCCAGGAAGATCGATTTCCCACGCGATTCCCGCCATATCAACACCAATGGCCGCTATATATATCGTTGAAGATTTCGACTCTGCGGTGGGTATCAGCAGAACGCACAGTGGCTTGCTACTCAATTGAAATTGGCATTGCTCTAGCATTTCTGCATGGAACGGACGGACATCCCAGAGCGAAACCGCGTTATGGTGTAAATTCACGAGAAATTTCCCACCATCTAAAAGCAGCGTTCGGTGAATGTGTTGATCAGACAAAAGAGAACTTTGCTGGACGAGGACAGAACCAGTGCTGGCAGATCGTTGCCTCCAAATCATTGCCTTATTGTCGTCCGTGCGAGAAATCAACATTTTACCGACCGGCGTACGGACAATTTTCTTGATGGGTCCTCCATGACCTGACCAGATAGCCCTTGAGATCAACCTCCGTTTCCTAGGAGTCGGATCTAAAAGAATATGTATTTTAGAGTCCAGCCACTCAATGCGTCCGTCGAAATAATGAACCAAGATTGTAAAAGAGTCATCGGACACCCCACCAGCAAAGGGCAAAAATCTAACGTAGTCCTCATGTGGGAGAACCGCTGAAGGAAGAGACAAGTGCAGGCCCTCGACATGGGTGATGTTGAAGATGTCCGCGGGTGATCGGATCTTGCAGCCGACATTCTCGAGACCCCAGGCGCACATATGACCCCGACCATCCAAAACTACGCAAATCTCGGGGCTCTTCGCAGCTATTTCAAGAAGGTGCTCAAGGGCAAGACGATTTTTATCAATTGAGTCTTCACGCTGCACGGCACGCTCCATTGCCGAAGCAAAGTCCCGACTATCGATAATGAACCCATATCTTCTCATCGCCTTTTCGGTCTCTTCAATATGGCGTGGCTGAATCGACGCCACCATATCAATTTCGTTCCAGAACTGAAGCACGGAGACGCCATGGCGTTCCATGGGAGCCCATATTCGTACTTTGTTGTCTGCGCAAATTGTATAGAGCACGTTCTCCATGGATTGTTCTCGGTGGTGCGGCCGCCTCCAGTGCAGTGCAGTCACCACCATGGGATGAGGGAGGTAGGATACGTCGAAACGAACATCATCGGCGCCGAAAGAGAGTCGTCTCCATACTTTCACAAGTCTGTCATAGCAACCGGTGGAAGCTATTAGCCCCGCGTCATGAGAAAACAGAGCATATTTGACCGGGTTCCCAAGGTCGTTCGTCCAGATAACACGCGGCGAATCCGTAAGAAGCCATAGAGCAAGTCGACCGTTGCCCACAAGGAGCTCGTCGGAGGAACCCCATGACAGGGTTTTGATAGGATCTGCTTCGCTATCGGAGGATCGAAAACTGCAAGCTAAGCTCCACTATCTATTTCGTTAAAAACCTCTATTCCCAGGTCCGCGAGAAAAGGAGGAGCCGAACCGTCGGCCTCTCATCCCCAACCCTGTACGGCTGGTAGACGTATACATCCTTCCCAGTGCATACTGCAATCTTCCCAGATGATTCCTCGACAGCAACTGCTTCGAGCAAGTCTGCAATATCCAAATAGATCGTTTGTAGGAGCCGGTGAGGTCCGTCTAGAAGCACCAGCGCACGGCCTGAGACATAAGCCTAGTTTGAATCACAAATACAAAATAAAATCAGCACTGTTCCCCAAATCGCATCTAAAGCAGAATGTTCTCCAAAATAGCTGGTCTGGTTGCTTAGCTTACAACGATACGAATGCCATCCCACAGCGCGATGCTGAGAGCTTGGAGCTTCGCTGGAGGTCGCCCCGGTAATACGGTCCGCATCGGCACGCTTGCGAGACGCCAAGGTGATGTGCCGGCGTCAAATCATTGCTGAACTGGAGTCTAATATCGTTGCAAAGGGTAACTCGAGGTTTGGAGAATGTAGAAATGCCAAGTGCGTTGTTGCAGTGACATTGTTCTGTCTTGCGAATGCTGTTGAGACGTTGCCTACTCGATGATGACGTCCTCTGAAAAGGGGGACGCGTGACAAAGAAAACGTGAGGTGCTCTCCAACACAAAACACAAGCTGATATGAATATCACAGTAGAGCTGCATCCGTTCCGCTACTTACGATCTTGTGACTCTTCGAGATGATTTGACTGTCTCCAAGTTTATTTTATAAGAAGAAAACAGCTGCCTCAGCGTCGAGATCGGATCTAAGGATAGCCTGGCGCATCGATTTTCATAGCACTCTCCAGGATTTATCATTCAACCAATATACGGATAAATCACAGTCACTATTGCAACGGAGATCCTACTCCCAAACACCAAGCATAAAGGCTCATCAATTCATATAACCAAGAGAAACAATGTGTGATGAAAACAATCCTTGAATCCAGTCCGCCGACCAACCCTGAACCCGGACAGTAAAACAATGACGAGACGCTCAACGAAGTATACAAGAGAAACGCAATGGAAGAGGAAAAAAGCATCAATATCGATCAGCTAGGCTTGCGGCTGTTAGTTGATCTCCCTTCAGTGGGCGACTCTGGCTCTGACTCTTCATCGATTGCAAACCGAACACTCGTTGCCAGTGGGCTTCGTGCATAGAAGATTCTTCGACCGGGAAGCGAACGGGGAGCTTCCCTTGCTGCCATCAGTCTGACAGCGAACGGAGTTATCGCAGGCGTCGCCGGAGTGGTCGATATTTCATACAGGGATCGCGCTCGTGCGGCACGTTTTGACGGGCTAGTCAGATACCCCGGTGTTGGCACCGGCGTGTGTGATGTAAGGTCATCCTCCAGACCTAAATCGCCTATTCGAAGAGTCGATTCGGGATGCGGCCAATCATCCTCGTAAACTAGGGGGTCATAACGAGGGCCAGGAGTGGTGATATGCGCGCCGTCACCTTCCCTGGTGGCGCGCAAAGCCCTTGCTCTCTCATTCCAGTGATACAGCATATTTCGGAAATGTTTTCGTAGAATGCGATCATGCGCTGCGTCGGCCTTTTCAAAGTCTGTCCTAATCTGAAATACCCGCAGACTGAACTTTTTAAGGTGCGCGTGTGCCACAGAAGAGACATGTAGATCCAAAAACCGGGCAGCCTTCTCTTCTTGGGCTTGGTATGATCTGCAAGATCCTACCCATTGGCTCAAGTAGTTGTAACTCAGCTGGCGATTGTAGTAGACGTCTGCGTCGGACATCTGCTTTAGACGGCTCATTGTCCCTGAATGCCACTGGTCGAATAGATTGGCGGCATTTCTAGATAGCTTCTGTTGGTATATCTCTGACGCTCGTGACTCCAAACCTGCGATAGCATCAACTCGCATTCGCCAAGTAGCGAGCGCTTCCGAGACGAAATTAATCTTAACTCTTCGTCTAACTGCCGCGTAAGCATCCTGTTTGCGCTTTTTCGACACCTGCTGTGCGACCGCTCGCCATCCCTTGAGCGCCTTTGTTGTTAAGAAGAAATAGCGTGCGTTTTTCGCCCAAGTTTCCAATTTGACAAGGTGATCTCCACGGCCACTCCAATGGATCAAGGCTTCCCGTTCTATACGAGGCGCATAAAAAGCCAACGCAACACGCTCTCGCTGTCTCTGAAGGGCGATTTTCTCTCGCCAATGGTGGAATATAGTCTGGGTAAGCCCCTGCTTTCTATGCTCACGTACCTCCCTCTCCCGCTGTAAAAGCTCAGTATACAAAACACTAGAATTGTCCATTAATTTCGTTAACATCGTCTTTTTCAATCGCCTCTCTCTTATCCGAGTCATAAAGCGAAGCCGTTCCATTAAAACCCATTTGTAAAGTGTTTGCATAGCAATACGCGCGTTAATCCGCATCCCCAGGGCGCGGCAGCGCAGGGTATCATTCCAACTCGTCCAGGCATTATGAATGACCCTCTGGCGGTCCGCATCCCGCGCGAGCCGCTCCATATATGCTTTGTACGCCCACATATCAAATGAGAAACGTACAATTCTAGTGTTCATCATCTCAGTCACCCTAGCAGAAGCTGCTCCAAGCTTGTGGTGAACGCGCCAATTGGTAAACCCGTCTCTCAACAGATGATCCAAACGCCAATTGTCCGCATTCTGCTGAGCTGTGGCAACCGATTGAGCCTTCTGCGACCATTTTTGTAGAACCGACCGAGTTAGTGCTTGCTTGCGATTAGAATCTATCTCATTGTCGCGTTCTGTGTGGGTTCTAAACGCCCGAAGCCAACATATCAGCGATCTTTGTTTTAAGCGGTGCTCAGCCCACTGCGGCGCCCTCCTGTCACAAAAGGACCAAAACCAGCGCCAATACATGCGCTTAACCAAATTCGCACGGTGGTATTCATCTGCAGTAATTTCGTTACTTCGAATTTGCTCGAGCCGTAGGGTCCACGAAGTGAATGGCCTCTTCACGGTTAGTCGTTGAATTTTAAGCTCGTTCACTGCAGTCACTTCCTTCCATGCATTGAAGAACTTGATACTAAGAATATGTCGACGTGCCGCGTTAGTCTTTTCAATCTCGTCGGAAGTAACTTGTGCCCAATGACTAAATGCTTTGGTCAATAAGTATAAATCTCGCGCCCGCACAGCCCGCGCTTCCAGATGTTCGAAAAAGCGTTCCGTTTGGGCTTCTTGACGCCTCTGCTCCACAGCAGATCGCCACTCATCAAAGGCTTGACGAACGAGAGTGCTCTTGTCTCGGTTATAAGCGAGTTGGTACATAGCTTCAACGAGTTGCTGCCTTTGTCTCGTCCGTTCTCGCCATTGTGTTAATAGAAGTCGCGCTATCCTTCTTTCACGATACGAATTGAACACCGAGGCATCCGTAAGCAAGTTTGAAAGAGATGGTTGGTAGAACAGTACTGAAGGTGCTGGCGGTTTTGGAATATGCTGATCGGAGAACTCGGTCTCATCAACAAACTCCTTGTCATGGTCTAGCATATAGTGCCGCTGACGTGATTTTTCTTCGTGCTCAGTCAAACGTTCTGCTTCCCCATCGGCCAAATGCTGTGCCCGATGCATGTTGTAGAAGTCGTCGGCCCTCGACCAGTTGAGATTTGGGTCGAATGAATTTTTGTCTTCAGCTACGCTCAACGAAGCTCTTCTTCTGCGTCGCGGCGCAGCGGCATAACCGGATTCCAAATCCAATCTCGACACAGACGACCGGGAAGGTGGTCTTTCAAAGCTCGGGTGAGTTGTTTCCGTCGGCGCATCGTACATCGAATTGAAAGAGGCTCTCCTCTGCCTTTTCTTGTGGACGCCTGTGCCGTTTGGCAGCTGCTGCCACTCATGCGTTTCATAATCGGCCTCCGTCTTATCTTCCGGTTCCATGTGTAATAATCCATTTGCGTTCGTCGTTGGATCGGTGCAAATCTGGATGCCCATCTGGAGGAGAAGCGACTCGAACCGGGTGTACAGATCCTTCCCGCGCAAGTGCTTGCCCAGCAGGAAGAGAAAACGGAGGCATATCTGGTCCAACTCCGGTTCAATCCCATTTTCAGAAAGTACGGCATGATATTCTTCAAAAAGCGCTCGAAACGTATGCTTGTCGACGTCAGGGTGCTGTTCGGCGCGAGTGACAATTTGGTAGAGGAGATGAACATCTATAGAACGGGCATTAGCATAAAGCGCAACTCAAGTAGAATAGGTGTCGCGGCTAGGCCGACCTTGATCGCTGAGAGCCAATTGCTCAGCTAGTGCGATTTCGTGGTTTACGGGAACTGGAGGCATCGAAAACTCCGCGACATGAGGCGCGTTATCTGATTGCGACAGGAAGTCATCGCGAGAGGAAAAAGGAGAAAGAGGGACGGGAATATTGAAAAGCGACTGTCATACCCCAGCGGAGTTCAAGGGGAAGTCCACTGGCATTAAATGAATTCTAAGTTTGTACGTTCCTTCGTGAATGAATCCGCTTCAAGTCGCTCAGTTCTTTGAACAGTTTTTGAATGTTTTGTTGTTGCAGATTGTCTCCCCAGCACCAGCAACCAGCAACCAGCTGCCTGCTGATTATGTAATCACTCCTGCAGCACAGCTTGTAAGTGTGGTTTTCCCAGTGCAGTCACGTGGTCTTGGCACCCCATCGAAAATCTGATACTTTAATTGGCCAATCATTTATGTTTGCTGTGTTTGCAGTCCTTTAGAAACAAATCCATCCCTTCCCTTCCAAGATAAGTAGACACCCTATCCCTAGGGCGGAGCGAGTGAAGTGAGTGTTCTAT
>LJPH01000268.1:0-85257 GCA_001430925.1 Byssoonygena ceratinophila
ATACATGATTAAAAACAGATTAAATTATTGAGATACACAATGAAAATATGAAAGTACTGCTTGATAATTATTGAATCTCTACTATGAATCTTGAATATCTTTTCAGTTATTGTGCTCTCAATGCATCAGTTTTCAAAAAACTGAAGTATAATCTGTATTGATGTTTCAATATCAAGATCAATTCTGACACATTAACAAAAAATTTCACAACAGATATAGAAAGAGTTGCAAGATTGATGAAGTTCTTAATATCAAATAACTGTGATTTATCTGAATCATATATAATTACTGATATCTGAATATTGACTGATAAGAATCTGAAAAAAAACATGAACAAACTAAATTATAATACTGTTTCTGATACTGAAACTGAAGATATTATAAAAGAGAAAGATCTTGAAATTTTTTTCATAACTGATACAGATCAGACAGTTCTGCATACTGAACTTCATGATATAATTATATGACTTGAAAATATTTCAGTTATATCTCATAATCAAGTATTTCTGATAATTTTTGAAATTGTAATGTCAAAATTCAAATAATCTACCCAATATTAATCACACTCAATTGCAAACTAATAAAATATAATGTGTTTTTTGAAAATATACTGATTCTGAAATCAATATTTCAACTCACTGTCAGTCAATAATAAGATTTTCATATTTTTCAAGAATATCTGATAATCTGCAGCTAATTTCTTTGCAGTCTCTCTGCATTATTACTGAAGAACTTGTTGAATCTGTCTGCCAGACTGAAATAAGATTCAGTTATTATTTATTTAATTTTCTGAAATTAAAATTTCTGGACAAGCTGACAGTATTGCAAGTTCTGAATTATATTTTGAACAGCATTACTTAATATTACTGTTGTATGAATTATTATTAAAAAACTTCAGAATTGATTCTCAAAAACAATCTGCATGCATTGTGACATATATGCTGAATAAAAGTACTAGCAACTGTTTTTGAATAATCTCATTTTTTTTTGTTTGATTTTTCTTCTTTGCAACAGAAATAATATTTACTGCATTATTTTCAAGTAAAGTTAAGTCTGTTTCAAATAAGAAAAAATATCATGATTCAATAAATTATATGAAAGTTTCTTTCAGTAAACTATCTCTTGCCACACAATCTGTTCTCTGCAGTATATTTAAAAGATTGGATGGCTGGCTTCAGTTGATAATCAGCTCAATATTGAAATTATTAATTCTTATTTTCATTGCATCAGTAGCAATAATTATATGATAAGCTGAATCTTTCTTCAAAAATTTTAAAGATATTTTTTGTTTATTCTTTTCAGCAAGTTCATTATGAAATATCTTGATTGTATTTAAAGAAGTAACTTTCATTTACTGTTTTAATTACTGAATTATATCACACATCATAATAATCTGTTCTGTATATATTATATTCTTTGAAATATTAAACAGTAGTGAGTTATCTGATTGCACAACTAAAAATTACAGATTCTTGAACTGATTGATTTTGTATTGTATAGATTGAATATTAAAGAATATATTTATATAATCAATTGATGTTTGAAGAATATGTGTATCTGATGAAAATTCAAGAACATTAATTATATCATTCAGAATATCTGAATCCAGAGTTACTGATATATTAAATCATGATACATGCTCTTGAATTACAGTTTGAGCTTGCAAAACAGCCAGTCTGGAAAAATCAGTACAAAAAATCTCATTTTATTACTTAATAATATGCAATTTATTAATTATCACAAGCATCAGATTTTGAAGAAATTTCTCAGCAACTAGTATTTTTGTAAAGCTGTTGCTGACTGCAATTTCAGAACTTGTCAAAACATGAATGAATTTATCATTTAAAATTCTTTGCTGAAATTCTGAAGAATTAATTGTATCATTCAACACACATGCTCAGTACTGAAATAGAGTATTAATTTAATTTACTTGATTCTCTTCAAAAACTAACAATAATATAATAAGCAGACATATTGTTTCTTGCTGAAATATTAACAATATCTGAAAAATCATACTTTTTTCAAAATCAGTTTTTGCAACAAGTATAATATTCTGTTTTTGAAGAAAATGCTTCACATATTTCATCTGCTGATTCTGTAATGAAAAACTGAATTATTTATGCAAGTTTTTCTGAATTTATTGATTATTCATGCTTAAAATATTTTATTGATTTCTTAATTTTCAATTATTATATTTTCTTGACAGCTTCTGCTGGAACAAAACTGATGTATTATATTTATAATCATGTGAATACATTATTTTATATGTTCTTGATATTAAATTTGTAATACAAATACAGCTTCACATGATTTATAATATTTAAATAAATAACAGTGAGATTTCAAGTCAAGCAGATATTAAATTTATTATTTAATGTGATTCAAGTATTTATTTGTGATATATATATTACAGAAACAAGTTTCACAAGAAATGAAAATCTATAGATATATATATTAGTTTTTTTCAGAATGATCTGATTATGTTGTCAATATATTCTGATCATTAACTGTTTTTTAATCACATCACAATACAAAAGATAATTTGATATATATAGTTATTAATAGAGCAGATAATTTAGAATAATCAGTGTGTAATTATATATAAAATATACTGTATATTAATGTTGTAGTAGATATCTTTTATAGATTAATTGAGAGTGTGATATAAGAAATTACCAATTTGTGTGTGAAGTTCTAAGAAAAAATGAGGAAAGTATGATATAAACAGTTTTTTTAGAGCTTTTTTCCTCAAATTCTTCTGTGGAATTGTTTGTCAGCAAACAGACTATACCCTTTAGGGTATAGTCTGACACCACCAAAGATTAGGAGGGCTTGAGCCTCTGAAGCAATTACATAAACCTTCTAACCGTCTCACCATGAATGGGCGTGGACTTGGACACAAAGACCGTGTGTTGGGGAGAATTTACACTTATATGGTGAGTCAGATTAGATGTGCCTATATCGCAAAGAAACCCGACAGATATATCGTGCGGGATGTGTATATAGGGTTAGTAACCAGAAAATGTTAGAGCTGGCTGTTAGGGACCAAGGTTAAAGGCGGATTAGCACTTGGGAGTTACTAATACCTAGGGCAATAGGGAATATTCTCTTTTAGCCGAGCGACATGGGACTTGACGCTGGCAACAACATTGCAAACCAGAGGAGAACAAGAAGACACAGAGCAGAGAGAGCAGTCAGCCTTGTGTGGCTAACAACTCCGGAAACTCCAATGCAGGGGCCAAACAAGCCACTGGCTACCCAATAAATAGTGCGTCCAAATTTCGAGCAAATATCACTATCAAATGGCCAAAAACATGGCAGAAGCGCCTGTCATCCCAAGGTATCAGTTCAAATGTGCTCTATCCCTAAACCGTCGATTCCATTTATTCCGAAAAATTGGAACCTGAAAAGAATCCGTTAGCAAGATAAAACAAGGGTGAAACCGTGTTGTGTTGGACATTCAACATACCAATCCTCGACGTTTAGAGTTGGGGGCACCACAGGCCCTTGTCCTCGTGAGCTGTTGCTCCAATTGTCATCCTGACTAGAGGCATCGATGTGCATGTTGCCGTCAAACATCCACGGTTGTGTCTGCATCGTCGGCATACCGGGCTGCAAATGCTGCTGATGCCCCATGGCTCCCATGCCTGGCATACCTTGCATCATGGTGGGGCTTTCATGGGCCGCACGCGGCCCTCGCGAAGGAAGGTGTTGCTGTTGCTGATGCATTCCCATCGTCTGAGAACCCATTCCCGGCGGTTGCAGATGTTGCGACATATGGAGCTGTGGATCGACTGCGTTGCCAGAAGAAGGCGAGAATCCGGTACCGGATATATTTGTGCCGTCAGGGAACAGCTGATCCGGTTGGAAGTTCTCCCAAAGGGACTGCGACAAATTGGGTGAGTTGCGGGTGACAAGGAAGAAGTCGGGGGGCGTAGTAGGCATGGAGAAGGAAGGGTTGAACGGCGACGTGGGACGAGTATTTCCACCGAGGCCTGACGGACATAAAAGTCCTTCTTTGGGACCCCGGTGCAGAGGTTGTGGGGAGATTTGGGGTGGACCTGTATTAGCGATTTGGGCGTGCTGCAGAGAAGGCGTAGCGGCTGGCGTTTGTGGCCTTGACCGTTCGTACGAGACTTGATGGGCTGGGGGGCCGTTAGGAATGGAAATGTCCAAGTCGTCAAACTTGCGCTTTGGAGCTTCGGGCTTCTTCGGTGGAGGGGCAGCATCCCTCTTTGCCTTTTGTTTCTGATGTCTTTTCCCTGCGGCTCTCTGAAGGCGTTCCTCCAAAGCCTTGTTGCCAAGAATGGATTCAAACAGAGTATAAACCATCTTGGCCACAAGCCAAACCTTTGAAACCTCCTTCAAAGCTTGCATGCAGATACTGGTCCTTTCCTGGGTTATGGATACTACACTTGGGACGGATGAACGCATTTGATAAACATGCATAATCAGTGCAGAGAATAAACTATACACACTGTAGAACATATTAGCAGACAATCCCATTTGATAGTAAGCGGAATCAAGTCCAAACTCACATAAATGCAGGGGTGTATCTGAGTTGATCATGGGCTTGTAAATTTTCCACTATTGATGTGATCATTGCAGCGGCCTGGAACGCAATAGTGCGTGACGGATAGGCCAATCCATCAGCACTTGGGTTGTGTGTCCCAGTGGCAGGTGGCATGTGTGCACGGTGTAAAAGGCACAGAGTTGTGCTAGTATACATTAGCAATTTCAAACACAAAAGTTTGATAAGAGAACGGAACATACTAATAGTGAGAATGCAGCAAAGCCGACCAAAAATGATGTCGATTCCGCTCCCAGTACACTTCCCTTGGGCAATTTTGCAACCAATCTGCCAGTGCCATGTCGCTGTGGGTCAAGTCCATGGCATTTGTTCTCCGGTATTTGGAAGCTACCGAGTATTGTTGTGATAGCACGAGGCCCATGATCTCGCATAACTTAACGTACTGTAGGAAAAACTGGACATGAGTCTGATCGGGAGGAAAGTCCGTGACGGAATCGGCTTCATCTTCAATGAAATCATCCTCTGTGAGCATCTCCACGTCGGAATCATCAATGTTAATATTCACAGGTCGTCCCAGGGCGACGGCAACGGAGCGATCTCGAGTAAATAGAGTCCACCAGATTCTCTTCCATAGCCGTTTATCCGCTCTGCTTAGCTGCGAAGCTTCAACACTATTTCACACCGTGAGCAAATCAAAAGAAGTTAGAGGATACATCAAAAGTAATACCAACCTCCGGTGCATGCCAGATCCCTGTGCAACAATTATTGCTACCCGAGTCCAAAAGAAAACATTTTTGGTGACATCTGCAGAAAGGTCAATATCTGATGACAGCATAGGATTGAAAAAAAAAAAAGTATCGAGCTACTCACCCTCAGGGCCCTCCCAGTACCAGCCCATTAGTACCAAAGCTTGGACGATAGTAACCCTATCGTCTTCATAGTTAGCATCGAATAAAGATTTCGCCCGTTTATAGAATGTTGTTGCAGCCGGGGTCGTCGACCCATTTGCGTCCATCAACTGCGGATTTGTGCAGACTCTCGAACCAGCGAGAAGGACGGCCTGTAAGAGCAAAATCGAAGGAGGATTTTTCGGGTCGCGATAACGTTTCATGAAGCGACTGCGGCTTATTATAGGAACAGCGGGTGCAACCCATTTGAAATATGCGTCCACGAGTTCGTCACAGAGTGATCGGGGTGGAAGAAGGAAGGCACCACGCTGGTGTAGAATGTCGATTTCGAGACTATCCAATTCCGTGAGTCTCGCCCGCGAGCCTCTGATGCTCTCGGGAAGAGGGTAATGCACGACATCGGTGGTCCCATGTCGGTCGTGTACCAGTATCGAGAGATTGGAAGATTCTCCTAGATAGGCTACTCGACCAGCTTCTGTGATTGGAGCTCTCGCAAATTTGGGTTTCATGAATTGGGCATAAGATTGGTTCTGTTGGGCCTGCTGTGCTGCCTGTGCTGCTGTTAGGGAGGTGGGAGGCATTCCATCGACAGGTCTGCTCCGGGGGCCTGCAGAGACGTCTCTTGGAGGGAGAGTTGAGCTGACAGACTCATTGTCGTCACTGCACCACGAGGTAATATGAAATTAGCTGCGCGGCCACTTCTGAGAGGAGGAGGAGGAGACATACTTGGCCGGTTCCTTGGTTTTCTGGCTCTTCTTTCTTTTGGGTGTTGGGATCTTGCAGTCGATGGAGAAGGCAACGCAGTTGGTGCAGGGAACACCGAGACTCGCAGCATCACAGCGCACCTAAACGAGCAACGAAGAACATCGATCAGCAATCGAACAACGAGCGACTCAGATCGACATTCCATCAGACAGCAAGACCAGATGAAAACAGATTTAGACATGCTGATGAGAGGAAGGGAATAACGCAGTTGGGTGAAGGGGATTGGACGACGGCGAGGTGCATGAGTAGCAGGGTGGTTCTTCGAACACTGACCTTTCTAGCATGGCATGTCTATCACCGCCATGAATATCCTTGTTAGCCATGTCTTGTCCAATCTTCTTCCTCGCAATCATCACTTCTTCAGGTTGGGACGAGAGCTGGCGAGAGAGGCAGGCCGAGGTACCGAGGCTCAACGCCAGAGAGATCGCGTTTATCAAACATGGAGTGCAGAACATACCTCACAAGCTCGCGACGCACGTTGTCTAGGATATAAATACGACGATGGTCAGCGAAAACAGTGATCAAAATTTCTGTCACACGTGTGCCATCAAAATGATTGCTTCAAATCGACACCCGCTAGATTTTCTGTCCCAAATGGCACAGCCTTGCGTTTTGCATCGACAAAAAATTCAGACGGGCAAGGATAGAGCTTTCTGACCAAAATAAAAAGCGCCATAACTCACCTTCGAAAACTAGGATGGCTAGCCGTTGTGGCCGATGGCGAACCGGAGCCAGCTTTGGAAGGGTATGCAGCCGACTGGGTGTCCCCTTCGATGGTCGCCTTGATTCCAGAATCAGCTTCGGTGGCCGGAGGTGCAGCGGTAGGGCTTGCACTTGCTGGTATGGATGTCTCGCGGTCTGTCATGGCTCGATCAAGTTCAGGTTCAGCGACAGCGTGGCTCATGGCGACGAGGAATCGAAGGTCGTAGGAGAAACGAGCGCCCCCATCCAAGAGGGCAAAACCCGCTGAGCGAATTGTTTGGTGGGTCGGAACTCTTTTCTATGTTGTAATTATGAGATGTAAAAAGAAAAGGCCCCAAGAGTAAACGAAGACTTGAAGGGAGAAGTGGCAGCGGTACTCTTGTGGGTTGAGAGAAGATACGTGAATTCCGACGGATCCTTGGGTAAGATGGACCTTTTGCGATGGGGCGGACTCGCGTGGTGGCAGTTCTTCTACAAGTTTCAAAGTTTTCGGAGTGGTTCTAGTAGTTCAAGTCCCAATATTAATTCCCCTTGCAGGCATGGAGATCAGCCAAAAAATATAAGGAAATACAGGAACAAGAGACGCCAGGGATATGGGGAAAAGAATCGGAATGAGGAAGGAAAAAAAAGGTAGCCCCAGCTAGGGAAACACCGTGCACTGAAGAGTTTGGAGGGATCAAGAATCCCCGATGGTGTGGCGACCTAAACAAGGATTAAGGATAACACAAACGACAGACGAAGCCAATAGTCGGCGTATAGACAGGCAGAGTGTTGTCAAGCACTGCATGAAAAGGAGAGAGAGGGGATGTTCTTCTAGAAGAAACGGTTTCCGAACGGGGTCTATGGGAAGTGCGCCTATATGAGAGCGAGGGAGCTATATCAAAGGGTAACTGGAACCCTCTGCCGTGTGTTTCACAAGGGACGGAAAGCCACCACAAAGAAGGACTTGTCGACGATTCACGACTCGACGTGCTGGCAGATCCTGCGCTGTCTGTTGATATATTCTCGGGAGGAAAAGACAAGAGATCCTGGGCAAGACACCGATGATTCAACACCTGATGTTTGTTATAGTATACTCTAGTTTGAGCGCAAGGATTGTTTCTCTTCCAAGGCGACAAGTCCCGCACTAACTATGGCTTTTAGTGACTCCTTTCTTTGCAGTCTCCGAAATGCTCCTCTCTCAACACTTGTAAACACGCTTTTATGCTCCCATGCACACCTACTTTTCGCTGAAGTTCGTCCTTGATGATACATGTAGCCGAGTCCCATCAGCAATATCCTGTTAGCGCAGTCTGGTCCTGGGGACAGGCACACTTGAACTTGCGAGATATATGCCCGAGATGCAGGGATCATTCCCAGGATCTCCTGACGAACTAAGACAGATCCTTTTGCTTTTCTCCCAAAACCACCTCTTTTGAAAAAGAAGAATCCTGTCCGGAGAGACGTATCATATTGACCCTGAATTGTTAACACTCCGAGACGGAAATTGACTAAGTAGTGTAACGTGCAAGATGTGTACGTGCATGATGCTGCGGGTGGTTAACTAGTTATCACAGAGGCCAAGTCCCTGAACGATTTCTGTAATGCGGTCTGGTGACGGCCTTGCTGGGACCATGTTGAACAGATATGCCATGAAGCAGCACCGTTCGACTTCCTTTCAGTCCCGGGTGATTCCGTGGAAACAAAAGCCCTCCAGGCACAGGCTTCGATCGCGTCTTTTGGTCGAACGAACACCCAGGATGGCTCCCTTCAACCGCCAAGTCACTTTTGCTCGAGGATCAAGGCATCCAGCCAGTTCCCACCCATTCACAGCTGGAGTAAAGGTAAGCTAGCAATCCAGGGGTGAATGCTTGGCCCTTTCACATGCCGAACGGTTTGTTCTCAGTGGGAGTAACACGTTCTGGGGAAATCGTGGAACGGAGCAATTCTTCACAACTTCGTCAATTGGAGTCGCAGAGCGGGAGCAGAACCTCTCTCCATCCAACATACTCCTGATCGCGGTATTTCAAACCTCCCTACTAGTTAGTCGACACTTTGGACGAAATCTCCGGTCTTCGCAGCGTGGTCCCCATCAATCCAAAAAGTCATCCAACTCGGGCAGGACACCACCACACCGACCGTATCGTGCTCCGTCCGCACACATACACATCGTGTTCAGCAGGGCGTGCTTGCAGGTAGCACTTCCCCCGCATTATGACGGCAACTTGTCCAAAACCCAAGAAGGGCGCCAGCCCTACACGGTATATACACATGCAGGGTCAGGACCTGCTTCTGGCCTTCTCTCTTCACATGGGCGGGCCCCTCCATCTCTCTGTGTGTCAAGCGCTTGACCGGAAGGTTCACTTCTGCTTTGACTTTTTCTCTCTCTCTTTCTTTCTCTCAACTTCCCCGTTACTGCCCGAATTTGCTTCCCCACCTTTTTTTGTTCCCGTCGCATGGATGGGCTCTTGGACGTCATGACTTGGAAACACAGGCACGTGTGATGACGCACATGTGTTCATGTCTGGAGTCAAGCCTGATCCCGATAATGTCTCACGCGAGAAGCCTGGAGATAGATAGGATACTAGGCAGAGCCTAGAAGCTGCATATAGCGGCAACCTGACGCCTTCAAAACTGATACTGTATTGAAGTGCGATGTAGAGGGTTGTGGTCGAGTCAATTGTGGGGATATCCGAACAACTCAATTCCATAAGGAATCGTTCAATTGACATTTGACTGCACTCTGATGCCATTACATTCCTCTCCTATTTATTATCTATATAAGTATTAAAGCCGAACCCCGGAGGGCAACGGGATTAGGTAACGCTCAACATGTATATTGCACAGGAAAAAATGGACATTATTAGCCAAAAGTTCTAACACCTTTAGAAACCAGATCAGATACTACCAACCAAAATCCCAGTACAGAGAAACGGTGATTTGAAAAAGGGCTCAATTGGTCATGCTGTAGCGAGAAGATCTCCATTTTCGGTAGAGTGGTGTTTTCCCACGCCGTTGGAGTGCGGCATGGGTTCGTCGCCAGATCTCCTTCCTCGCTTCTTGCTTTCCTCCGACGGGGAGTTGGTCTCATTGTCCGCCGCGACGGCAGCCGGATTCTTTTTCTCATCATCACCACCTTCTTCAAACTCAATCCCCGAAATGAACAATTCGCTCAGAAACTCCAGTCCTGCCACGAAGACGGACATTCCACTCGCAATGCAGAAATGACTGATCGTGGTTCCAATGTCAAGCCAGCTACCCTCGTCTCGAACCATGTAAAAGAAATTAAGCGTCATAACATCACTGATTGACATGACGATCATGAACAGCGCCGACGGAGCAACGCCCAGCCGGTGATTGAGAACGCCCAAATTGGCGCTGATTACGGCGAAAGGAATCAAGATCTTGAGAATGAGAAGCGCGGTTTGGGAGAATGGGCTAAAGACAGGAATGAGACGACAGACGCTTTCGAGGGAGAACGATGAGATGGAGGCGATATTGCCGGTGCTGAAAAACGCGGACTGAAGAAGGAAGAGAAAGAACAGAGCGATGCGCACATCCGAAAGAGTCAGGCTGCGATGGACCCGCTTAGAATTTTGGGTGGACGACCTAGATGAAGTGTGAGGGTCAATCGGTTTTCCATTTGTGGTTTGTTCATCGGCGGGCTCCGAACAAACCGATCGTGATGCAGAGTGTGTATGTTCGTATATGCTGTGTTCAAGCTCCACCCATGTGAGAAGCAATATGCAAAATGCAAAATAAAAGAGTCCTTCGTAGGAGGTGGCGAGGATGATAAATGTTGGCGAGAACGTGAGGAAGATTATGGCGAGGCGATGAAGATAATGGTTCTTGGGATAGAATCTGTGTAGAAACGGCAATAAAAGCGAAAGAACTAGGAAAAGCGTCAGCATGTAAGCCGTCAATCAGTGACTGGGAGGTTTTCCATACTCATAACAAGCCATCCAACCACTTGGTTGCCGAGTGGTAAACTCTCCTTGGCCTGTAGGAATGCAACGCTTGATCTGGTCACGATAATGGCAAGTAGAATCATACCGAGCTGCCGATTCAATTAGCCAGGCATCCAACAATATATATGGTTTCAAAAGGCGATGTAAGGTGACATACTTGGATCCCCATAGTCACGCGCGGCCCATTGCGAAGAGACCTCCTTGCGGGTCGCTTCGACTGACCGGTAATGCTCTCCTCAAACATCAAATAAAGGAGGCCCGTCGCAAACATAAGCCCGCCTCCTAAGGTGCTAAAAGTCCGTGAGCACCGGTTCATTGAACGACTTGCCACCTCACTTACATAGTATTTGAATCCTCAACCTTGATCACTGGCAAGAGAGTGAAAATGCTCAGTAAGCTGCAACCAAGGATCCAGGTCGCGACGAGGAATTTGTTGCGAGAAAGAAAATGCACACCATGAAACGCAGGCCAAAAGCAAGCAAGCAGATAGCAGACGGTATAGATCTCTCGGTGAAAATATGACTGGACAAGGGCTTCTAATATTCCAAGAAAAGCAAAGCACTGAAGCATGAACAAGAAATAGCCCCCAAAGGTTCGAATATGACCTAAGAGGACCTTCTGTCCAGCTCTAAGCGCCCCTCGCCTTGCAATCACTTCTTCCCAGAAAAACACTGGGAATATGGCATAAGCATAATATCGCCAGGACGACTTTTGAATCCATAGCACAGAAAATAGACCAACCAATATTGAGGAAAAGAGCATCGTAGTAAAGGTAGTCCTGACAGATTGAGAAGTTTGGTGCAAAACATGGAGATTTATAACAGTAGTCAAGGCGTAAGCGATCCATCCTAGGTATCCTGCTGTAACGATGGCTCGTAGGAAGAGCCAGTCGTACGTTTGGAGATAGCGCAGTCCGCCTAATGCTTCCTCTAACAAACTCGATGAGCGAGCTATTGCATCGTCGTATTTCTTCCCGTCAATCAAATTCCGGATTACGGAAAGCTGTGAATTTATCGAGTTTTCAGAACTGGCAAATGGTCCGTATGGCCTGTAATGTAGCGTGGAAGATCTCTTTTGCTCTTCCTTCACGTGATACATTTCAAGCACTCCTTGGACGTTGGCAATGGCGGCTTCCGCTTTCTCCCTTGGGCTCGCATCGATATACTCAAGTGGAAGCTTGCCCACAGAATTGACCGGAAATTCAAGGCCAGCTAAGTAAGCCATTAGAGCGGCAACATCAGCCTGCGCAACATCGTGCCGGTGAATGTGGTCTAGGTTCCAATCCGAGGAGAAACCGTCTTCATGACCGGGCGCGATTCCCCAGTGAGAAGTCTTTGGTCTAGCGACGCCAGAGCCCCAAGCAACAAGCGGCGTACGGGTATTATCTGGGTGACCATCTCCGTGGCTGCCCCAGTCGCTCATACCATGGTCGGCTGTGAAAACAAAAGCGGTTTCTCCATCGTCGTAAAAATCCTCGACCAGTTCAGTAATCTCACGCACTCCTTGATCCACGATTTTGAGGTTATGTAGATACTCTTTTGAGTACGGCCGATAGAAATGACCGGAGGTATCCAGACCTAATAAATGCAGGAAAAACACCAGTTTATCTTCTCTTAGCCTGGCATTCAACACGGGGTCCTCGTTTGCCTTGGCGAAAAGTGCCTTCACTTTATCGAATACCCAAATATCCAACTGTGTTGCATCCTGAGTGAAATCTTCTGCCTCTTCGCCATACGTTTCCGTGTCAATTCTCCCAGGAACAGCGCCTTCTTTGAACATGAGGAGAATGTCCGGACTTCCCCAACTCCAAGTATGCCTGCTGCGATTAAAAACACTGTCGAAATTGACCGGATTCAATTTCCATCCCGTCGTAACCGCAGAAACATCTTCGTAAAGTCCCGCAATAAGCGCAACATGGCCCGGCCTCGACTCGGTCGGCACACGCGTGTGCGATACACCGAATGTACCATGGTGAAGAACGCGCGAACGGATAAAGGGCGCAAGCGGCTGAGGTCTGAGGTACTCCTCATCGCAATTTAGAGCATCGGGGCATGCTTCTAGAGGAGGCGATGGGTCGGGAAAAGACTGGAACGCCTTGTCTGCGCGTAGACCGTCTCCGACAAAAAGGAACAACCGCTTCGCAGGTGCTTTGGCTCCGGGATCGCGTTGTACTCCATATGACCGCATTCCACTCACAATTGGGCTGACGAAGTAGATATCGAAGATCGAGTAGGTGTAGATCAGGTGGAAGACAATAGCCAGGGCCAAGAACCCTCTGCGGCCGACGCGAGCCATGGCAGGCAGTTTTGAAGATTATAAAGGGAGGCGATCGAGAGATTATAATCGCATTGTGTGAGTGCAAAAGGAGCGGATGAGGCCGAATGACCCGTAAAGGCAGTTCTTAAAGGAAGGGATGGAATACCGTCTCGTCGTCAGGAGTTGGCTTCGTGAAGCTCCATCAAAATGTTCCTGTTGAAGCTTAGTTAAGCTTCCGTGATTGGCCGGATAAAGTTGGGATGAGTACCTCCTGGTCCGCAGGCAAAACTATGGGACAAGAAGTATCAATCCAGGTACTCCATGCCTACGAGTGTTTTTGTTTGATAGTGTTACTAAAGCAATGAGCCTACGGATTGGCAGTTGAACTTGATTGCTACGGTTTGGAGCAAATAGAGCTGAAGAGTATTCCCAGCATTACCTCGCAAATATAATTCACCAGAAACAGGGTTTCTTAAAGGTAACTAAAAGCTGATAAGGCGCGGTCATTCTACCCGCTTTCTAGTAAGGGTATCCACGACCCTGCTATAGAATTTCGAGGCGTGCTGCCGTGAGAAAGTGATGTCAACCGTCAGATAGTCAGGGAGGATTTCAAGAAGACTCCGGTCACGATTATCGTCCAATAGGGGCATGTATTGGAATTCTGCCGCTTCAAGGTCAGTTGTGACCTTGTTATCAGAAGCATCGGCAACAGCCAGTTTGAAGTGTAGTGCTACATCGAGGTTCGACGGTGATTAGTATGGAACCCGAAGCGTCTTGAGTGCGAATGGAGCATTGCCACTTACTGCCATTGAGACCGGTTTGGATGCAGTCGTACAAATAATCACCGTCCCTTCTTTTCACGTCACGAATGATCAGCCCTGTCAGGTCGCTGTAAAGGTCTTCTTTCAACTGAGCGTTTTGAATTGTCTGTGCTGATTCGGTATTCGCAGCCATAGCCGCTCGTGACAAGCCGGCAGCCTTTCCGGTGCTTCCAGGGATCCTCGATTGTTCAGCGTTCCCAGCTGCATTTCGCGCAGCCGTGAGTTTGACTTGCAACGCTTTTATCTCGTTCTGAGCTTTATTCAAGTCGGATGTCATAGTCCCAGCCTTCGATTTGAGCTTGGAAACTTCTTCGTCTCGTTCAGCAAGTCGAGCTTGTAGTGCTTGTGATTCTTTGGCTAAAGTAGTTTGCGCAGCGAGTTCCTTTTTCAGCGACGAAATGAGCGCATTTGACGCTACCAACAATCAGTGTTCTGAAAATGTCCCGTGGAAGTACTAACACATACTTGCAGTCAGGTTTTCACATTGCTTTCGCAGTTTGTCCACATTAGCGTTGGCTTGAACGATGCCCACTTCCCGTAATTTACGGTATTTCGCTTCCATGCTTTCCAATTTCTTAGAGACATCGCCCAACTTCCGCCTTAGCATAACTTCACCAGAGTCATTACCCTTATCTGAATCAGTTACCGTTCTCGGTCTCCGGTTAGGTGTCGTTGTGGACGGTTGATTTTTCGTGATATCATTCAATAGCTTTTTCAAGGGTGATGGAATCGGAAGGGAAGATTCGCGGTCATCATCCTCGGGGATCGCAGTTTCGTCGATCTCAAGTGAGGCTCCTTCATCGTCATGCTCGTCAAAAAGCTGGTCTTCCGATTCTGCCGATGGCATTGGGGCCACGGAGGCCGTTCGCTTCGCCGCCCGTCTAGGTTTTAGGGGCGGCCCATTCAGTCGCGTCCCTGTTGGAGTATATTCAAATTCGCCATCCGTTACAGTGTTCTTCTCTGGTTCCCTCCTTTTGACACGTCGTGCTTTCGCTTTGGTTTCTTGCTTGGGCTGGAGAGCCGCTGCCGTGGTTTCCGGAGAATCAAGCTCATCTTCTGACAGCTCAATACCGCCATCATCGACGTCCTCAATTTCTTGCGATATACGCGCCGTTTCAATGTTGGCTATCTCGGCACGGGCCTTAACTGATCTGGGTTGGCGAGCTGTTGTCCCAACTGTTGCACCCCGTCGCTTTGGTCCCACGACGACAGTGGAGCGCGCTTTTCTTGTAGTGGTTTTCGCCTTAGTTGCTTGAGTTGCAGTGGACTTGGGCCGGCCTCTTGCGCGCTTGGCCGGAGGAGCATTATCGAGATCCTCACCCGCAGTGTTAATGTCGGCAACACTCAGGAAGCTATCGTCGGGGGCTCCACTGTCCACAATTCCGGACAGTTTTGAGACAGCCTTCCTTTTCGGCATGGTATCAATGTGACGACCTGTCGTACAAAGATTGTTGGGCCGAGAATTATCGATCAGGAATTGTTTATTGATTGCCTAGTTCTGAGTGTTCGCTTTCGTCTCGACTCCGCAATCCCCAAATCGAGACGCGCGGGAGAAGTGCACGTGACCAAACAAGCTTCAGCCACAGGAGGCTAGTTTAAACTTCCAATCCCGACAAGCCACGGCTCAAGGTCGATATCACAAGCCGCCGAGAGTGAAGCTCATGAATTGCAAGACCAGAACTCGGAATGAAGGTGCCTTAAAATTCCATTTCATCTAGAAAGCTTAGCAGGTCTATCTTCTTACCTTCCTTGCATCTCTAATTCGCGTTCCTTTTTTCTTCTCTTTTCTTCCTAGCATACCCTTCACATCCGGCACTTGGCCATGGCTCCTGGAAGCGTGCGAAGATGGCAGCAGATAATCCAGGAACTTATCCTTATAGCCGGGACAGTACGGAACTCCTCAACTCGCCTGCGTCTTCTGTACGTGCTGTATACTAACTGATTCATACTAGTCTCTTTCTACATATTTTGTCGTTAAATTTCTCCTGTCGCGATTAGAATTCGATCCTGAGAGCCAAAAACATGATGAAGCCAAGAGGAAATCGGCCGCGATATTACGAAGGCTAGACCGTGGAGATGACTCGGACGATAGCTCAACGAGTCGCAAGAGGAAGTCTGAAAAACCGAGAAAGGAAAACCTCGCTCTTACGCAATACGAACAGGCCATTGCCATGGACGTTGTCGCCCCGGAGGACATCCCTGTCTCCTTCGACGACATTGGAGGTCTCGACGATATTATTGAGGAACTGAAGGAATCAGTGATATATCCATTGACAATGCCCCACCTCTACCGGTCATCTTCCTCTCTTCTCAGCGCACCCTCTGGTGTTCTGCTGTACGGTCCGCCGGGATGTGGCAAGACAATGCTGGCAAAAGCGCTTGCCCATGAAAGCGGCGCTTGTTTTATTAACTTGCACATTTCGACACTGACGGAGAAGTGGTACGGAGATTCAAACAAACTCGTAAACGCCGTGTTCTCCTTGGCCCGGAAATTAGAGCCAAGTATCGTGTTCATCGACGAGATTGACGCTGTATTGGGGACTCGAAGGAGTGGTGAGCACGAAGCCAGTGGTATGGTCAAAGCCGAGTTCATGACACATTGGGACGGGTTAACTTCTGCCAATGCTACGGGCCAACCACAACGTGTTATGATCCTTGGGGCCACAAACAGGATCCAAGATATCGACGAAGCTATTCTTCGGCGAATGCCCAAAAAATTCCCCGTGACTCTCCCAGCGGCCGCCCAGCGACTACGGATATTGGGCTTGCTTTTGAAGGACACCAAGGTCGACAGAGAAGATTTTGATGCACAACTCCTCATCAAAGCCATGGCCGGTATGTCAGGCAGTGATATAAAGGAAGCCTGCCGCGATGCAGCCATGGTACCTGTTCGCGAATTGATCCGGAAAAAAAGAGATGCAGGTGCATTGATCAATTCTATGAATCCCGACGAAGTTCGGGGCTTGAGAACGGACGACTTCTTTCAGAAGGCAGGCGGTATTATGCCTACAAACAACTATCTCCAGACTAAACGAAGATTATCGAGCAAATCGCTGTCCGAGAAGGAGTGGGCTACGGAATCAGAGCCTGATAATGCTGAGGCTAGGGCCATGCCTATCGCGGACGGACTTGACTGACGCTGCCGTGCTTTAATTATAGAGAGACGCTACTTTCATGTTAAAAATTTGGGCACGGGGGTTTGATGCATATATGACTGGACACTGGATGGTATCTTTTGCTGTATCCAATAATTCGGCGTTCATTGATAGCAGCAGGGATATGGCTGCGCGGGATCTGGGCTTCAATTAGATCTACTGAATATTTTTGGCTACTCGTTTCTCCTGTCAGTGCTATCCTATTCATAATTTCGAGAAAGGAACTCAACTCCTACAAAGCCTTTTCTTCAGTCCATTCGTGCTGCCTGTAAATGTCGTGGAAGTTTTCCGTATTACCTAATCCTTCGTATGCTGCAATGACGCGATTTCTTAGCAGCAGATCATAACTCCGCCGCCCATGTAACTCCGCCGGGAAAGGTGTCGGTTTGAATATTTTCACTCTTTTACGTCTGGATATCCTGCTTGAATGTTTTGTGTTTAATTGTCTTGTCTCTGACTGATTTATAATCCCGGAAGGCGCTACATCCATTCAGGTCTTTTGGCTATCGCCATTGATTGTCGCTTTCTCAGGTTTCAACTGCTCAGACCGGAGCCTCAGTGCGGTTAGTCATGTCAAGCTCCGAAGCTACCTCCGCCGCCAACGAGGCCATACATTCTCCCGCAGAGAACGTGAGTGCTGTACGAAAGGCATTCTCCAAAATCGATTTAGAGGGTCATAATCTTCCCCCTTCCCCGGCCCCGTCCAGTCCACGGACGGGGAAGCGGTATGCGCTGGCTACAGAGCTTGTCTTTACAGAGGGGAGTGATCAGTACAGAGCGAGCAGTGTACCGATATATCAGGTGAGTATCCCTCTGCAGTCACTGTGTGCGTGCAATGCTGAGCTCTTTTTGTCAATGATAGAGCGCAACCTTCAAGCAAACATCCGGTGGTGGGGGTGGTGAATATGACTACACACGGTCCGGGAATCCTACCAGAACACATCTTGAACGGCACTTGGCGAAGATAATGTCCGCTCAGCGAGCACTTGTTGTTTCGTCGGGAATGGCGGCATTGGATGTCATCACTCGCTTACTCAAGCCCGGCGACGAGGTCGTTACAGGTGACGACTTATATGGAGGCTCACATCGCCTGTTGAAGTATCTGTCGACCAATGTAGGAATCATAGTACATCATGTTGATACCACAACGCCAGAAAAGCTGAACGGGGTACTTGGGCCAAAGACCGCCATGGTGCTGCTTGAAACGCCAACAAATCCTCTGATCAAAATCGTTGATATCACTCGCATTGCTACCATGACACACGAAGCGAACCCTAACGCCTTGGTTGCGGTTGATAATACCATGCTTTCTCCTTTACTGCTCAATCCGCTCGACCTTGGAGCCGATATTGTCTACGAGAGTGGTACCAAGTACCTGTCAGGCCACCATGATTTGATGGCTGGCGTGCTCGCGGTAAATGACTTAGCCCTCGGAGAGAAGCTTTATTTTCCAATAAATGCATCTGGGTGTGGTCTCTCACCGTTTGACTCTTGGTTGTTGCTTCGGGGAGTGAAAACGCTCAAAGTCCGTATGGAACAACAACAGTCCAACGCCCAACAGATCGCAGAATTTTTAGAAGCCCATGGCTTCCGCGTTAGATACCCTGGTTTGAAATCGCACCCACAATACGACTTGCACAGATCCATGGCTCGAGGAGCCGGTGCTGTTCTCTCCTTTGAGACGGGAGATGCCGCGCTGAGCGAACGGATTGTAGAGAGCGCCAAACTCTGGGCTATTAGCGTTAGTTTTGGGTGCGTGAATAGCTTGATCAGCATGCCCTGCCGCATGAGTCATGCAAGTATAGACGCAAAAACAAGACAAGAGAGGGCCATGCCGGAGGACCTGATCCGATTATGTGTGGGAATTGAAGATGTGGATGACTTGATTGATGACCTGAGAAGAGCAGTAAGTGAAACATATCTGCTTTGGGTCTCACTTGATAACCTTGCACTGAAGCTGACTGGTGTTATTTCTACAGCTTGTTCAAGCCGGTGCCGTCAATGTGACACTTGATGGCTTCCAATCTGTCAACCAGCCTATTAGCGCCGCTTCTGAAGAGCAGGATGTCGCAGGAACAACATGATGTTAAGCACTTATCTATTTTTCGTTTATATGCTTCTTTGGGGTTGCCGGACTAGGAGATTTTGAGGATATACTATTTGTGATATCCTTTGAAAACATGAAAGATACGGTGTTTGGGATGCGTTGAGCGCAAAATGACAACACGGTTAATTAGTTATGCAATTACTTCGTGTGGAAACACTCATAAGTCGAGGCCATATACATATGTGGCCTAGTCTTCCTTAGAAAAAGGGACCTCCGCCCCTTGTGTCACTTTTATATAACAAGTGGGAGAGCATTAGGAATTCCACCCCTTTTCCACCTTGCAAACCATACGTGCCGTGAGTTGATTCCACTCTAACTATATAGACATTTATTCTGGTGTAAGGAACATCATTTCAATATCCATCCACCAATAATGAGTCAACCATCACCAAAGTATCTACAATGTGTACCTGAAGAATGGGCTCAGGTCTCCCATGTCCAACAATTCCTGCTCAGTATAACGGTCCCTAATCGCGTCCTCTCCTTCCTGCTCCAGCAACAAATCTCGCTGTTTATTAGCCCTTTTATATGCCGTTCGCAAACCAAATGTTGCGATGAACGCGGTAGCCGACATGGCGAGCGATACTCCAAAACCAGTAGGGTACTTTGGTTTCTCAGATTCACGATAGATATTCGAGCCAGCAATACCGCCCCAGTTTCCGATGGAGATGAGCAAGGCCATCCCAACGGCGCGCTTTGAGGAAGGAGCAAGATTATTGGCAATCAGGCAGACGATGGATATAAAAGGCGCATAGAGGCCAGCGGCAACAAGAAATAGCATGCCGTAGGTGAGCCCTGGATATTTAGGATGTGGTATGGCTAGCTGCGAGGTAAATCCCAGGATTGCGATACAGTATCCGGCAATGATGAATGGTGTGCGCTGTTCATAGTGATCGGAGACAAACGCGAAGACTAGAGTGGCTATCATAGCAACCACGTAAATGGGGATAGTGAGGAGTTGCGCCTGTGCGGCTGTATAGCCAAGATCGGCAATCACTGTTGGGACGGTCGCTGTAAAACTAGTGTTGTATACATACTGTCAGCCGATTTGTTTTATATTCCTCTATACGATAACAAAACCTAGGATACAAACCCGTAGACACCGATGCTATTCGCCCAGAAAAGAATAATCGCGGCCCAGATTTTCCATTCTTTGAATGCAGCGACAACATGATGGAGCCCAATTCTATCATTATTTGTGACTTTGCCACGCCCAGAGCCGGTTTCCAAAGCGAGTCGACTGACAATAAACTCCTTTTCCGCTTTCGTCAAGAATCGTGCCATCTCTGGACTGTCTGGTAGGATCCTCCATACAACTGCGGCCAATGCCACAGGGAGAAGTCCTTCTAGGATAAAGATCCTGTGGCGTGAAATGCTTTTCAGCATAGAATCTTGGCCACATTGACGAGCTGAAATACTCACCATCTCCATCCTGCATAGCTTCCGATACCATTCATCTTCTCTATAGCGAAGGCCAAAAGGCCGGAGAAGGCTCCAGAAAGTGACGCTGCGGCATAGAAGACTGCCATTCGTTTCTGAACCTCGTATCGTTTGTACCAAATAGTCAATAGATATGTTGCCGCCGGAAAGAATCCAGCCTGTACGGGCATCAAAAGTCAAAACAGAGAAAGTGAAAATACCACAGAATGACACACACACCTCTGTGACTCCGAGGAACCATCGGGTCGCGAGGAGGCCTTTGTAGTTGGATATAACACCCATCAAACTGGCATTAATGTGAATTTTCTTCTATTATTTCAAGGGGCAGAGCAACGCACGTCATCACTGTCCCCCAGGAAAACATCATGAGAGAAATCCACACAGAAGGACGTAGTAATTTAAGGACAATATTGCTTGGGACTTCGAAGAGACCATAAGGGACAAAAAATAAAGTCAGCGCCACGTTATACTGTGAGCCGCGAAGGTTGAGGTCTCTCTCCATGCCAGCGATTTTTGCATTGGCGACTTGAAGCCGGTTAGCATCTACCTGTAAAGCCGGAAGTAATTCGGTTTGGCGGAACTTCGAAACCGCTTGAAAGGAAATGGGAAACAATTCGCATGACTCTTTGGCAAAAAGCACTCACTGTTCCCTCTATCAATGAAAGCCAGAAGATAGAGCACGGTCAACAGCGGGACCAGACGATAGTCAACTTTTCGGAGAATCCGGTTGGCTTCCTCCGGAGAGTAAGACTCAATGGTCCGATGAATCTCTTCTATATCTTCTGTTTTTGGTTCATCAGTAAGCGTAGTCAAATTCCCACCAGGTTCCTCGCTGGGTGCATTCTTGATGCGATGGTCATCCCCCTTCAATATGGAGGCAACATTGGAGTGGGATTCCATCGATAGTGACGTCTAACCAGAGGTCTGCATGAATGATAGGCAGGTCGCTCTGTGAATCGGAAAGTCTGGCTATACAATCATTCCGACACAGAACAAAAGCCGCTTCTTCCACGAGACGAGAACAAACACTGTTTTCTGCTGGGGAAGAATGATAAATTCTCCTAGGGTATAAGTCCAGAAAAGTAAGCTGCTTTTAAGTGCGTTACCCAAGAGTGTAAGGACGGAGTTTCGGTGATACTTGATGTAGATCTGTCATTTACCAATCATCACTAGAATTTACCAATCGTTATTATGTTTGTGTGGCAAAGAGCATGTTGTAGAAGACATACGCATGGCATTCAGCCGAGTGTAGCTTGCTGCTTCTTGGTATTAGAACCAGATTTCAAACCTGCCAACCATTCAGCCGCGGTATCTGGAGGAGAAACTGAAGCGGTCCACTTCATGGGGAAATAAGCATCTGACAAGGAGCCTAAAAATGCTTGTATGTACAGAGTACATTGACTTTGGTTGCAGCAAGTTCCCGGGTATTTAATGGAGCCAACAGTTAAGTCAGTCTACATCAATGAGCGGGATGACATGTAGATTGGCCATATCCCACAAAAGGAGCGTTGCATTTGTACTCCGTAGGGGCTCGCACAAACAGAAAAGAAGTGGGCACGATCACCGTTGCAGGAAGCCAGGTTGACCAGACGGGATGACCGCTTTGATAAAAAATTGATACATGTCGGATGCTTGCTTCTGTAACTACTGCATAGGCTTTTGAAAAACACTGACTGTCGGACAAGTTCTCCAACAGCCACAGCCAAATTTGACCAGCCATTCTTTCGAGAAGGACCAGGTTGCTGCTCGGCAGGAGATACGGACCAATTTCTCCCAAAGCGTATGACTTGGGATGTAAAAGTATTCCGTGCCAGATTTGGACAAGGTGAGCTTTGATGCGTTGGAGATCCTGAAGATGACCGTTTGGGATGCTGTTGGTTACATAATCAAGCTTTCGTCGGCCCGAGCTCCGATTTCGGCCAACTTGTCATGTTTGCGCTGTTTGCTTTGGCGCACCGTGAGTCATGACTAAGTTAACGTGAACTTCAAGAGCAACAAAATCTGAAATGATGTCAGTTTCGAATTCGGTCTCACTGGGACGAGTTCGAAGCCATTGTCTTTCATCCCTTTGGAGTTATTTATTTGACATTTAGCGAATCGTATATCTATACGCATGTAGTAACGGCCTTTGAACATTCATAATCATTAATTCTGCCCCCTCTTTTGCCGTTGCCGTTCATGGTGAACCGTATGATCCATACATTCTCCTAGGATCTATTAACTGACCCGGACTCGGACTCGGTTTGTCCGTCAACGGTCGGAAATGTCGCAAGATGACCATGGCTCAGACTCTGCTAAAAGCGCTTTGAAGCGCAAGGGGAAGAGCTACCTTGAACCTCACGTCCACCCCCCACCAGTCCATGTACCGCATTCCCATGTCGTACCGGAATCACTGGCATCCACAGCAACGAAATGGAATACCGATAGCTTGGGTACGAGGTTAGCTTTGGATGCTGCGAGTGCTACAACTGCTGCGGCTTTGATATGTCCCATTGTCACGATCATAGATCGGTATATAGCTTCTCTAAATTCCTCTTCACCAAGGAGCATGCTGACGCTTTGGATTCCTACAGTGCTATAATCGAAAAAGCTGCAAAGGGGTTGGCTATTCGACAGAGTTTGATCTCTTCCTTCAAAGGATTCATAACGCGCCCTGTTCACTTTTTCGTGTCGACGCCGTTTCTGCTGATTTACACCTTATACTCTTGCACCTATTTGACCGCCAACGTCATTGACACTGTGGTTTCCACTACAGACAACCAGGATTTCAGTCATGTGTCAGCTGGCCCAATGAAATTCGTTTCTACCGCCTTTGTGAACATGTCAATATGTGTATACAAGGATTCACGATTCGCAAAGATATTCGGCGCCCAAGGCCAACAATCTCAGGGTCCTCTCAAGACGACCTCGGCAACCGGGAAATTTCCGGTTCAATCACTGGCGACGCCCAAGATTCCGAAGATCTCTCTTGGACTATTCGGCCTCCGCGATAGTCTAACGATATTCGCTTCATTCAACGTCCCCAAATTGATATATCCGCATATCCCTGATTTCCTCGCTTCGACACCATCATCAAAAATGACACTGGCCCAATTTACGATTCCTGCCACGGTTCAACTTTTCAGCACGCCACTCCATCTGCTAGGCCTAGACCTGTACAATCGGCAGCCTCCTGCTGGCCTGCCTGCTGCTGATAGGTGGGGGCGCGTGAAACGGGATTGGGCGCCTAGCTGCGCTGCTAGAATAGGAAGAATTTTGCCAGCTTACGGCGTGGGTGGCGTCGTGAACACCAAGCTAAGAGCGAGCCTGATGCGGTCAATCAAAACGTCTGCATACGACAAGGGCATACTATGATCAGACACTCCAGCAGCACTTTTTCGATTCCTCCGTTCTCAATGATTTGACGCGCTTTGTCGAAACCGACGTTTCCAGTTTTAAAAAGTTATTACATTTTGCAGATACCCTCACAGTTTTCTGGCTTGACTAGATGTTCAGTGGCTTATAGATGCCGCAAAGAATTGTTTATACAGACTTGCTCCTCATATATATGAGTCGAGGAATCAATATGTTCATAGACGTTAATGCTTTTACAATCTTTTCTTATTTTTTTGCTGTAGCCTGCGTGCTTGTTGCCCTGAGCTTAGATAAATATACCATGTGTTTGCATATAAACTGTCTACATTTGTCTCTCCCACCTCACTCTCCTTCCTCCGTGAGACATAAGAACTCCAAATCCCTTTGCTGCTCCAGCTCTCCATCAGTCATATAACTGTCAACATGTGCAGGACAAGGCTTCTGTCCATCACTAAATTTCTCACGGAGCGCACCGCATCTCAGCCGCATGGCTCCAAAACACCTTGTGGCTTGATGCACATTCTCGCTCATCCGTTCGAGGCGCTTCACCTCCATGGCAATACTCAACTCGGATCCTGCAAGCTTTTGACGAATTTTCGCCATCAAAGCCTGCTGCTTGGCTATTTCGGCTTCTATCTCATGGATTTTGGAGCTGATCTGGGGGCCGGGAGGGGCATCTGTGTTGGTTATGGATTGGTTGGGAGCTGGCTCTTCTGTTTCTTGCTGTTCGTCGGGAGATTGGCTGAATACTATGTGTGGCATTGGTAGTGGCTGGCCGTTTTTTTGTAAGTTGGAGTAGCCAGATGTGCACAGATAATTGTAAACTTGTTGGGTCCGATGATTTGAGTCAGTCTGGGGGAGAGAGCGCGGCTGGGGTGATATTCCATTTCTTTAGAGAAGCTGGGCCAACCTCAGCTCTGAGATTATATTCACAATCAGTCTGATACAAAGAGAAACACGGCCCTTTGGCTGTGTTAAAGGACTGGCCGACAAGTGGGAAATGGCAGGGCAAACTGGCTAATTTGAGCAAAGTGTATGCATGGACATGCTAGTTTGAATCATTTTCTCATAATCACACTAAGGCTGGGAACTTCATCTGCTCAAAGATAAATGGTATGTAGTGGCACATCCTTCGTAAAAGGGCTTTCGAAACTATAACAATATGTTACATGAAATGCATTGGGGTGCATGGTAATCAAAGATGCAAATAGAATGACTGTAGAACAATGGGTCCTGTGATAAAAACAAAGAAAGATAAGAAGGGGGAGATTCCTCTCTGAAACCTGATGCAAGACTGAACTGATAAAGACTCAAGTCGAACCACTTTTGGGTCATGAATTTTGTAGGGTTTAGTCCTCTTTCAAGTTTTCAAGGACAGCTTGTCTTTCGGCTCGCCTCCGCTCTCGTTCTTCTCTTCGACGTTGTCTCCTTTCCTCAAAGGATTCAATAGCCCGGGAGACGGAACTGCCTTCTAGTTCACTCTTTGGAACTGCATCGGACCCTCCAATGATGAGGAAAGCCTTGCGGAAAGACCAAGTCACTGCTTCTTCAACTGGTTTATCAAAGACATACGGTAAAAATGGGACGACGGACAAACCAAGCTATGACCATGTAAACATTAGAATTTATCTTGAGAGAAAATGCGTCCTGCATTAGAAACGGGATTCAACATACCCCGATGGGAGCCCATGTCCTCACAAGCGCAAGTTTTGCCCCTTTCAGCGCATTGCCAGAATATTTAACCACTGAATGAATGGTAAATGCTGGCAGTCCCATACTAGCAAGAACCTGAAAGACTGCTCTTTCAGCCATAACGGATCTGTAATCTTCACTCAATGGGACTCTCGCTGTTGGCCATGGCGTCAACGTATCTTCTTCAGGATCATTCCAGGGCAATGGATGACGGTCGGAGGTGGAATCGTTGTTTTTTAGTAGGTTTTGGTGCTGCCGCAGGCCCTCTCTACCGATCACATGAGAGTCGACGTCCGAACTAACGGCGGCCGGGAGGGCTTTATGGTAGGCATCGTTTGGCGGGGCGAGCAAGCGTTGATTCCGCACATACGCTTTGTATCCTTCGTTCGCAACATCGCCGAAGATGTAAGCCCAGGAAATACCATAAGCACTTCGTACAAGCCACGGATGCGCTACGGGTCGAAAGGACTCGCCAATGTCGGATGTGTATGCGACATAACGGTGTGCCGAAAGGAGAAGAGTCTTAATGCGAGTGGCGTACGCGGCGTATCGGTACGGAGTCTCGATGGAATCTGCAGAGCTGCCAGCCAGACAGGTCAGACATGTACTCTCAACCTCCGCATGAGACTCGCCGCCAGCAGAAGAGAGACCTCGCAAACGAGTCTGGTTTCCAGGTTGTGCCTACCGGCCATCATAAAGCTGATCGAGGAATTCCTCTTCTTGGTTAATAAGCTTCTGTAATTCGGGATTCAACTTGCGCCGTCGCGAGGACCGCCCTGCAGTACCGTCATCGTCGACGGGTTCGTCTTTTTTTCGGTCCCAAAACATGACGAGGGAGGGGCTTCGAGAGCTTTGGCAATGATGGTATGATTCAGTAGACGTTGGGGCGTGGAAGAGGGCGAGACAATGGTTGATAAACAATTAATGGAGGCGAAATAATGAGGCACGCGATGTTTTGTTGGATCTAGATAAAATGTACCTTGCTCTGAAGGGAGCTCCTGTGAATATGATGGAGGTTGACATCAGACCACCCCCATCCGATGGGAGATGAACTTCTAGAAAGCTACCAGCATCCAGATTCCACGAGGAAATCCTCCCTTCTTTTTTATATTTATCCGTGTGTACCCATTGCCACAGATTCCGCTGTCCTCTAGAGCCACGCACAGGCGCAGGAGAGCCCAGAAAGGCCACAGGATAATCGTTTCATTCCCGGCTCCCCTGGCACTTCCATCACGGCTTCACGGGTTCGCGGCCTTGCAGCATCGGGAGAGAGACAGCCGCAGATGTAACCGCGAAAAGCATCGGCCAACCAGAACTCTACCCACCCCCGCATTTTATAATTCAACAAATGGCTTTATTCTGATTGGCCAGCCGGCAATTCTCGGTTTGGCTTAGGTAATTGCCCACGTAAATGGACTAGCGTGTATTGATTAGTGTCACGTGCCTTGATTGCAGGGTGGGCACGTGATCGGTATAATTCGACGTCGTGGGAAACTGCGGTTCATAGCTGGACCGACTCGTCGCGAACTCATTCACGGATTGCGAGCTTCAATTGCTACCGGCCAGAAAATTATCTTGGTTTCAGACCCTCCTTTAAACCGATTTCCATCCCGCCTCCGACCACTCTCCATCACAATGGTTGTTTACTACCAAATCGCCGGCCGTAAAGTCGGCTCCCACGTTGTATGTTTGCCATTCCATCCTTCGGATTGGGACGACTAGACGACCATGTCCAGCTGTTTTAGACCAACGGATTCGCTACTCTACTATCGCTCGCTCATTAGCGGATTGCTAACGAGAAACATTGACAGCTCGCAATGGCCACCCTTGGTACAACATTCGCCGGCGCTTGGCTCGCCATGCCCTCGTCCGCCAAACAGAAGGAACAAGGCCCTCCGATCAAAGCTAGCAGCAAGGATGAGGAGCAATTTGTTCAGTATGTTGCGATTAGTTCTACCTGATTCCCTCATTCAACCCTCCAGCGACCAAGTTCCTATATCAAGTAACCTTCCATTCCTGACCATCGTTTCTCTGTCACCAATAGGGAATTCTTGAGAAACGTCGAGGCCGAAGAGAAGAAGGCGAAAGCACACTAACGGAAACCTTGTTGCTTTATCGATTCCGGAGTCACATAATTTTCTCCGGGTTGTGCCATATGCTTTTGATACCGATGTTTGGGAAGGAATACCGCAAACCTCATATGTCCGAGTCTCGCCCACGGTGAAAATAAAGGTGCCTACTTTGTACAGATATTTTTCGAAAATATAGACACCAATTGCATGATAAATTTGTTATGACCACAGGCTATTTCATAAGGAGTTGCCATATGGCCTCCCATTTCAAACATCGAGGTCAGAAAACCTCCGCCAGCAAAGATAGCTACGAAGAACTGGCCCTAAGTATGCCAGTGCAACACAAACAATCTAACTCTCACAATCCCCAGAGCGATTCATTATGCAGGTTGGAAATGCATACTAGAATCCATACTGAAATCTCATTGAGTTTTGCTAACTGGATTGTAGCAAGTCTCCTGTGCTTGAGTACAAGATCATACCCACAAATCACACAGGGTTATCTGAAGGACCATCTAAATTTGATTTGTCGACATCTCGGGAAGATCAAAAATCATTATTCGTTACGTATTATGGGTTCAACTCCAATGTCCCGGTCGGGTTGATCGGTCTTCCGATCTTAACTTCAGCTTTCCTCCCCTTCAGATCCATAGTGATACCAAAAAGGGACGCTACGCGACTCTTCTCCGAGGGTGCACGACATATAGCCGTTGGGTAACCTTTCTCATCTTCTAAGAGCCTGTTGATACTCTTAAAGCCAGGTTCCGGTTCCGCCCCCAACAATTCTCTAATCCGCTCCAGTCGAGGCTCACTATCAGCTAAATACAACTTCGAAACGGCGTTGGTATGCTTGCGCACGAAGTGATTGGAATGCGTGACAACACCAGGACGGGGTTCTCCTTCGTCGCCCATGTTTAGCTGTATAATGTCGTGGGCGGAGCATTCCAGCCCAGTTCCACCTGTGGCATCTGCGACGAGAATGTGGCATGCAGATGCTACGCCGAACCTTTCGAGTTTCTCGACGGCCTCGGCCCGGGAGGTGCTGTTGAGTGCTGTGCGAAGTGCGAGGTGGCATGGGATCTTGGTAAATTCGACTCCGGCGCACTTGATGGCGTTGAGGGTGACGCCTACGCCGTAGGAGTTTAGGCCGATTTTGCCAATGATTCCGGCCTCGGTGATCATGTGGATGGATGGCTGGGTCGATCGAGAGGGGCGTATGTGTATTGATATCAGGTTTCGAGATTGAGCATTATCCCACTTTTGACAAATGTTAGTTGCTTCCCCTTTCTAGTTGATTTTCACTAACTCAATGCCAAAAAAGGAATTCTACTTGCATCCCAATTTTGAGCCAGAAAGCTCTCTGCTTCTGATTTCCAAGAGAATGCCGTGCATCCGTCATTGAACATGCCGTACGCTAGCTCTGTTCGAACGTTAAGTGCTAGGATAGATTCCACATCTACGCCAGCTCCTTGCGCAACCCCTACAGGAAATCAAGTCAGCAAGTTGTATGTTCAAAGATTAAAGGTGCTAATTTTTCACCCTTGATTTCCTGCAGATATTCCGGGAATGACCCTTCCAGCAACGGGACAAATTTCGCCGCCGTTCGACACACTTCCTGCCAATCCATAGAGCACTCTTTCTTGAAGAGACCCTTATAGAATTCTATGCTGCCATGGACTTCAGGCTTGGCTTGTTCGCCATGCTGTTGGCCGATCTAGGTCGAGTGATATTAGCTATGTAGGCAGTCCTTTGTTGTTTGAGTCGCATGTAGATACCTCAGACGGAGTGCCTTGGCAAGTTACTGAGCGCATTTTTGCAAGTTCAAGAATGTCTTTTACTCAAGCTAAGCGGTGAAATTCTTTTTGATAAGTCTCGGGCTACCGAGCGTCTTGTCGGCAGGATAGCACTTTGAGGTACTTTGCAATTATGATTGGGGAAACCCGATAATTTCAACTTATCAATACAAAAAAGAAAAGGCTTCAACCAAGTTGATGCGAATGTATATTTAGCTTTCAGAACACATTTTCCCCCGCGTTGTTGATAATGGCGGCATCAGTGGCTGTGGAGAGATGCCGATTGCCGAGTGGATAACTATCCAGTATTTTTTGCGACGAAAGTGACATGATAGCCGTAAACCTGTAGTTCTAGTTCCAAGTACGTCAATAACGCGTGAAGCAATCCGTCATAGGTGTTTCAATTGGATCAGAATTCCTTGGTGATATCTCCTCAAGATACACACGTTCAGAACTCATAACTCGTCAAGCTCAACTCATATCGTCCCATGGACCCTCGAGAACGCTTCTTCTAGAGCAGCATCAAGTATGAAAACCCTCTCTGGATATGCTATAGTACCGTACATCATATTGACAGATTGGACAAACACAGAGATATAGAGGCTACCAGCCAGAAATATTAAAACAATGGCAATATGCCAACAAGAGGATGATATCAAGCAGACTGAGCTGCAATGGGCAACAAAAGGGAAAGAAATAAGGAACACCTACCAAAGGAATTTGCAAATAGGGCACGCTGGATAGTGCCGAGCCCTTAGCGGTCTTCAGTGAAGGCTAGTTAAGCTAGTTAACTAGTCCCCTTGTAGTCTAGTTCATGGGCAACGCATCAAATCAATCCTTCGAAATGATGAGCGTGTCAGGTTGCGTTAACTGCCCCCAGCGTTACTAAATGAAGGTCATCCCCTTTCCTTTTGGCCTGAATGTCGGCACTGATATCGTGCACATTCCTCGCATCCTCCGCCTGGTCAATCGGCGACCCACCAGATTTATCCGGCGCATTTTGGCCGAGCAGGAACATGCTCATTTTCTCCTGAGATTCCCACAATGCCGGCCTTTACTTTCCGAATCATTACCAGCGCTACAGCCCTTACCCAGCGCTTCCAATGCTCAAGACATAGCCCGATGGCTAGCGGGTCGGTTTGCTGCTAAAGAGGCGGCGCGAAAAGCTGCTCCCGGCGGTGCTGCGAACGTCAGTTGGAAAGAAGTCATCGTTCGAAACGAACCCGAGGGAAATGGGCGGCCTGAAGTGGTGTACCTGAGGAATGGCGAGGAACTCGGTCGAATTGGGAAACTGTCCATCTCCCACGATGGAGAATACGTTGTCGCGACGGTAATTGCGGCGGTTCCAAGTCGATGAATAGGTTCAAGAGATCTAGGAGAAATATTGTCCAACCGATTTCAGACCGCCTACCGTTTAAATATCTCGGGGATGAGAGGTTTCGGCACTTCGCCCGGTAGAGAAAGTGATCAACGATTATACGGAATATTTACCGCGTCTCCAACAATCTACAAAGTCTCGTACATTTTGAGATCATAAGGAGGGCACATAAGGACGAATACTTTGAAGCCCCCGACGGCTTTGGTTGTAGGACCAGGAAATTCTATGCAATCTCTCAAATCTAACAGCTGCTCGTATCGTCGTATCTCAAGCATCCCACATGCGCCAGATCATTCTGATCATTGGATCTTGAAGTACTCCGTACAGCCATCTCAAAACCACTGAAAGTTCAAAGCGAACCATGTGATTGACCTCGGCAATGTCCCTTTCTTACCTGCATTGAAGATATCTCTACCGCTAAGGACCTGGACTGCACTTGGTGATTAGGCCTGTTAGAAAGGCATAGACTGGCATGATGCAGATCCATCGCTCATCCTTATCGGGGGTTGATAAGCTCGGCGTCATTGTCAGCAGGGAGCTCGCCCAGTAGATCAAACCCCTTTCCTGAGCTGCTCCCAAAGTCCGCCTGTCCTGGCCATCAACAATAGACTAAAACATCGCATGCAGGCAATAGTGAATATAGGTTTGTATCTAGGAACCTTTAAGCTGGGTGCCACTTCCGCCTATTTCTCCGTACAGTCAAAGTTGTTCCCGATGCGCTACAGCAATTTTTGAGTTTTCCGCGAGCTGGTTTGTTTTAAGCAGCAACAACTCCCCACCAGAATACCAACTTAAATGCAAATTCTACAATTGGATTTCTTGACCGCAAGATCCAAGCTTGTTAACCCTGAGATTGCTGGCGGAGTGCAGTTGGAAGGGATTTCTCTTTAGCAAAAGTTCCTGCCCAGTGCGCAGTTTCGGTGAGTCAACACCGGTCGCACCAACTCCAACAACAACCATTGTCATCGCAACAATTCTAGAAGAGAATATCTTCAATCTTTGTTCATACACGGGCTGTCCCCGGAATATTAATGATGCCCATTTTACCTCGCTTCTTTGCATTTCGTTTGCTGACCTTGTACTAAGGCCAAATCCGTTACCGTCTCTTGCTCGGAAGTTTCGGTCAATATGCCTTTCTCTCACCACAGCCATTCTGGGCAGTTTTGCCCTGGTCATGCAAAAGACTCGCTGGAGGAGGTCATTCAAACTGCGATACAAAAGAGGATGCGTGTCTTTTGTCTCACGGAACATATGCCGAGAGATAATGAAGACCTGTATCCGGAGGAGGTAATTCCATTGTGTCTTGGCTCAAAGTTTCTGATACTTCGAATATGGTTCGGGTTGTCTAATTGATACCCAGATTGGGACAAACACTCTCGAGGCCATGCTGGAAGGTGAAGCTGCCTACTTTAAAGAGGCTGCCCGACTCCGAGAAAAGTATCAGTCTCTGATCAACATTCCAATCGGCTTTGAAGGCGACTGGATACGCCCTTCATCTCTGGACCTGATCAAATCATCTCTGGAGAAATATCCCTTTGACTTTTTCATTGGTTCTGTTCATCATGTCCACACCGTGCCCATCGATTACGACAGGGATTTCTACAACCGAGCAAGGCAGGCAGCGGGTGGGACCGATGAAAAGCTTTTTGAGGATTATTTCGATAGCCAGTACAAACTACTAATGGAGCTGAAGCCTCCTGTGGTTGGACATTTCGATCTCATTAGATTGATGAGCGACAACCCAGATGGAAGTTTCCAACAATGGCCTCAGGTCTGGCGAAAAATCCTCAGAAATCTTGACTTTATTGCGGCATATGGTGGGCTTCTGGAGCTCAACTCCGCAAGTCTGCGAAAAGGGATGAGCGAGCCATACCCGAAAGCTGAGATTTGCAAGGTAAGAATAGCTTTCCGTTCCAAAGTTGGAACATATAAATTGGCGGAACTAAACCTGTCATTCTAGGAATTCCTCGCTAGAAAAGGCCGGTTCTGCCTATCGGATGACAGCCACGGAATGCATCATGTGGCACTGAATTACGGCTGGGTCCGCGATTTTCTGGAAACGGCCGGTATCACCACTCTCCATTTTTTGACATATGAGCCCGATTCCACTACTACGGTTGTCGATTCCCGATTTCCCAGCATGAGGCTCAACTCAATAAGCGTCGAGGATCTGAAAAGGGAGCCTTTCTGGGAATTAATTGCATAGGAACAAACCTCGAAACGAAGACAAGCTTGGCTCTGCCGTGGAATTCACTATTTTCCATGTAAAAAAGTTGATCGGGATACAAACGAATATTAGACTGTGATTTCGGTTCGGGGGGCTATATTCCTTGATTCTAGAAGCTGCAAGGACAGTGTCTCCACTGATAGTAATCGGGCAAAAGTACGGAATATCGTTTGTCATATTGATCCAAGCCGGCTTTATTTGTTCTTTCTTCGAGAAGATTGTAGTGGAGAAACTGTGTGGATAGAATGAGCTCTTTCATAAACACAAATGACTGATCGATCGGGATGTCTCGAAACGCCGCGTAATTTCATTGGCTGAAACTAGCGCCATAAACGCCGCAACTTCACTCGGCTCAGAACGGGGCTCAATGATCTTGCTCTCGGAACTCATCAGAGATGCCACTGAACGCGGAGTTTTACCATGACTTTTAATCTATCGCAGCTCTTTAAATTTTAGGACGCGAAGGGCGTCTACAATAGCCTTTTTCTCCTTTCCTTGGGCCTTTGAAAGAGATATCGGCCCCCCTCCGCTCCTTTTCCGCTCATCCCCAAGGCTCTTCGTCAACATGAATGCTCCAAGAACGAAATTCCTCCCCACTTTCTTTCAAAAAGCATCGCGCCCACTCCGAGTCAAAGGTGTCAGCCTTTTCAACATGTACTATTCCTCCGAGAATCTCATCCCATACGTTGGAGCTCGCTACCTCAGCGATTTCGATCACCCAATACGTCCAAAGATTATCCATATGTATCAAACCCGTGAACGAGGTATATTGTGGTGGACAGTGGCCGATGGATCTACAGTGTCTTCTCTAAAGCCCGTCGTACGATCATGGTGCGCACGGCGTGTTAGAGTAGCATTCCAGGCAGTATTGAAGGAACGAGGCTACGATGCGGAAGGAAGGAAACTCGTCCGTGACAGCGACGGCAAGGAGGTGGGCGGAGAGAAAGTGTTAAAAGGAACGCTAGAATTTCGCATGGTTGCCCCTTTGCTGAAAGCTAGCCACGGGAATATTGTGGACCAACTTAAGCTGCTTGTTGATTATTTGGAAAACCAGCAAGGGAGGGAGGAGAATGGGTATGGCTATCGACAAACAACAGAGATCCGACGGACGACGCGAAAGACTCAGGGCAAAAGGGTATCGCATATGCCTAGGCGCAAGTCATGATTGACTTCACTAACACAAAACATCTTTTCGACAAATCTTGATCATCACGGGGCTATTGACAGAGGTGTGCCGCCTCGGACCTCAAGGCTCTCCAATGGCGACTCCGGGAACATGGAAGAGCCTCAATTGCCAACAAACAATACAGCTGGTCGTCATATTCAAGGGTGCTTTCGGTTTTCTTATGTACCCGGCATGACGGCCCTGTTGGAGTCATCAACGCATAATGCTCTGGGGAATGAAACTCATGCCACTCTTCGCGTTTAAAACATCGATGCTTCCACTTGGTCCAACTGAAAATTGAGGCCGAGTCGCCTATTCTGGGTGCAACTCCAGGAGACACGTTCGTTCAACCTCAGCTGTCGGCTTCACCTTATGGTTACGAAGCCCGCCTGCTCTCTTAAGAGAACTTTGAATGCAGCTAAGCATCATTGCAAGCTTATTCCATAAATGTGCTTCACCGTTTTACGTCACAGTCAGTTTTCATTTATTAGCTGATAGCATTACACTGATATCAGTATTTGTCACTTCTTATGTGATACTATCACTCTGTGGTTCTTCGAATGAAAAGAGATCTGATGCTCGAATTGCCCCAATTGCTTGTTTTGGCTTCACTTTCCTTTCACTTTGCTTTTCACTTTGAAATATTCATACTGGCTCTAGTATCATCTCTCCATTCATTCGCAAATCCTCCTCTATAAAGCTGCTTCCTCCCCCCCTGGATCTCAACCTTTTTCTTCTCTTTCCGTCAACAGCAGTTTTCAGACCATGAGTTGCCTGCAGAGGATATTGTTCCTCGCTTTTCACAAGAAGAACTTCCCAATGAACCTTATGTTGATACATATTCCTGGGACCTTCTCGAGAAAATGGCCTTGAAGGGAAAAATTACGAAGACCAAAGCATCGAAGCAGATACAACGAAGGCCTTTTATCCCCCACTTTTAGTGATCGAGTCCCACATTTAAACAACATGGCCTTATCACATGCACCCTTTACTGCTATTTCTGCAGGATGACATGGAGGACATCCATAGCAGAACGTTTAATTATGAACAGTGCGCCAGCTCTTTCTTCCACCCAAATATATGCCGACCTTCTAAAGAACTTTTTCCTAAAACTGATATACAAAAGCCCTTATTTTCCATCCTCTGCAAAGCAGAACCTCACATACCAAAGACAACTATCGGCCTTAGAAAGCATTCAAGAAGTCGGTGAAACTCGCCCTGCTTCGTACAGCCAAAAAAAAAAAGAAAGGGGAAGAAGACTCAATTTCCCCTTTCTGGAATTGGCAAAATAATTCTCGCCCACTGGCGGTTTTCTAAGTTTCACATTTCGCAGCCGGTCAAAGTGATACGAATTTTCAATAAAGAACACCAAGGGACCGCAGGCTCAGAAAATTAAACCAAGAACTGCTACAATAACTAAGAAACACAGAGATATACTCGGAATCTGATCAAAATACTCTGGGCAAATGCCCTTTTCCTTCCAGCACCATTTTTAGGGGCGATTTCGATCCTCCGTGTCACGGTGCCTGTGGAATTTACGTTTGGGATGGGAAGTCAAATATGTGTGGACTTCCTGAGTGTTTCTTTTTGTCGTTTTCGAAAGTTCTTATTGTTTACATTCAGGACAGGAATGTCGACCGAAAAGGCAGACTTGACAGACTTGGAGAGATCTTTGAAGGAAAAACCAGTCAGTTTTGATATGCCAAAACCATGCAGAATTCAAGGCTCCAGACCTCTGGTTCCAAGTAAGAACACTTAATGAAAACTTATTTGAAACTACTTACACACATACGATTAATCGTGGGGAAGTGAAGCCTGATGCCTACGCCATCTTTGCAAATCTTCCACCTGCCGGCACCTTATAAAATGCTTCGCGGGCCAGTTTTGTGGTCATCTTTAGTCTTCCGTCATACATCAAGGCTTAAACTCTTTTTGTATGTACGTGAGAGAAGATGGAGTTTTGCGTGCTCCTGTTACCCTTTCAGTTTGCGATAATGTAACAGCAAGTTCTGTACGACATCGGCTGTTAAGGTCGACTTTTCTTCTACAGACAATGATTCTGTTGACTGTTACTGTGAAGGTTCCAGACATTAGACAGATACGCTGATAAAAGGAAAAGAAGCTCCCAGTCGCCCACTGCCAAACAAGCATTCTTTTTAGCTTCAACACATCAACCTCCGTCAATGAAAATAAACTTCTCATTGGAATGTCCAGGCATGTTGAATGCAGCGTTCTTCGCCGGGTCGATGACGCAGGTGATTGATCTGTCGGATGTGGACGGGAGGCACTGCTGACACATGGGCTGACGAGTTTATTCCTACATATACCAGGCAGCGACCTCGACTTGATGGCTGCACTTTTTCGTATATGAGACATATACAGCTATACAGGCAACAAAATAAGTGATTCATTCTGAGTGACTTGTCTACCGGAGTTAACTAGGTATGTTGACCTATCTGGCACCTGAGGTCTTGGCTCGTCACCAAGAAGCCCCTCAAGCCGCACCGCGTCCTCCAGATATCGGACTGACTTGCCGTTCTAGCATTGCTGAATCTGTTCTTGCCATCTGATCTATGATGGATGATTACATTGCTGGTTCACCTCCTGCCTATGTTTTCAATCCTACTATAGCCCTTCCGCCAAATGGCGCCTACTGTGGGCTGTTACAGCTGGAAAGCGCCGAGATGTTTCCAGATTCCGGGGCGGGATGGGACGTTGAAAAGGGGGAGGACGGAGGCAAGAGAGAGGAAGGAGAGAAGGGGCTCTGCGACCGCCAGATAGCAGTTGCCCCGCGACCGCGGAGGTGAGTTCCTTCCTGTTCTATCATCCTGCCCGTTGACTGACCAAGTTCTCGCACTCCGACGTCCTTCGTAGACTCTTTCGACTGTTTTCCAGATGGTGGGTCGTCTCAGCTGTCTTCTCTTCGTTTTTTACTTGTTTTTGATACATCTAAAATCTGTCGAAAATGGCTGGAGGTAATCCGTGGACTGACCCGGCAGTCGTGGGTGCAGTGTTTGGCGGCGTTGGCATCCTGCTTGCCATACTATCGGGTTGGCTCGGTGGGCCATGGCTTAGAGTTCTCATTTTGTTAGTGATGAAACTGCATGACAGATGACTCGAGTCTGCATTATATATTGTGAGATAAGAAATAACTGACTCAAGGGATATCACAGGAGGCACATCCTTCGCCAAAACGTGGAGAGTCCGGCTGAAAGGGCAGCGTTTGCCGAAGGGAGAGCGGCAGCAGTCCAGGGGGAATGCGACCGTCTCATTAGAGAACGCGACCGCCTCATTAGAGAACGCGACCGTGCCGTTGACAGGGAGGCAGAAGCAAGAGCGGCAGCAATCCGGGAGGAACATGTTGCCGCCCTGCAAAGGGCAGTTGAAAGGGTAGTGTTTGCCTCCTGGAGAGCGGCAGCAATCCAGGAGGATCGCGACCGCCTCCTTAGAGAACGCGACCGCCTCATTAGAGAACGCGACCGTGCCATCAATGGACATGAACGCCTCCTTGAAGAACGCGACCGTGCCTTTTACGAACGCGACCGTGCCCTTGACAGGGAGGCAGAAGCAAGAGCGGCAGTAGTTGCGAGAGACCGGGAAGGACTGGAGCATGTTTCTGCTCAAATGGCAGCAGGGCTCCAGGAGATCCGGGACCTCATCCTTACAGGGATAACAACTACTGATCGTGACAGCTGAAGCGACAAAGCCACGGTCCGGAAGTTAAGGCGGCAGTAGCCGAAGCAGCAATAGCGGGTGCCTGGGAGCTCCACGACCAGATGAGCATTGCTGAGAGACACCGGGCCAGTATGCAGATTAAACCCGGTGCAATAAAAGTCTACTTGAATCTGCGAAGTAGCATTGGTGTAGGTCACAACACCTTTTTTTGGCCACGGGAGACGGAACCCCTGGCCGGTGAGGCAGACTTGTCTAAGCTGTCAACAGGATTCTCGTGTCACAGGCATCCTGTAATCGCCATCGTTCATAAAACCCTAAGGTTGGAATAAGTGGTAGGCCAACCAAAATCCTGGACATTGCTCGCCCAAACCTACCGCAAAGGGCCTATGTCCAGGTTGAGTCAGGAGGGCACCATAAGGGAATATAGCCAGGGCGGCTGGCTGTATTTGGTGCCTAGCGGGCTTCAGAGAAAGTTTCCAGCCTTGATTCATACTCCAGCAATTGACTCATACCTCTTCGTGGTGTTGGAGACCAGTATCAAAGAACAAATTGCGAATCCAAATTAATAACGCATTCTTTGAGAAGCCAAGATGAGTCGACAGTGACAATAAACAGTGGCAACGCCGGAGAGCGCCGTGCCTGCTACTGATCCTTAATATCCGGCGGACTCGAATATATTATCCTCGATGACACTTCTTCTCAGCAGCCGCAAACAATTTATTCAACTTCAGAAAATCAGTTTTATGTATACCTGTGACCCTCGGTATTCTAGCTCTTCGGCTGTGATATTGTGTCCAGCCATCTCGTCCGTCAGCCATGCCGGCAAGTCAGGACAACGGACGGCTTGTTTTTGTGGCGTAGAAAAGACCACTTCTGATACCGCGCTGCCTTTTCTGAGGAACAGATTGTCTTTTATGCCATTTTGGCAATGATCTCATTATTATGTCTCTGGACTTTTGGCTGATTTGTTAAGCCAGAAAGAAGAAGGTCTTTGAACATATAGTATTCACCACTCGAATATCGATCTTACAATGCCGTCTGGAAATTCGCGTTGTGATCATGTCGTGTCAGGGTTGTACTCCTACTTTCAAACCGTGCTGATGCCCGTGGCATTAGAGGGTATTCTCTTTTGCCCTAGCGGTTAAAAATTCGCTTTTCCGCATGTCGCCCTTGCGGACATTGTCGGAGCTCTTTCGTATGAGATCCAAGTCCTCCAAGTATCGTTAAGTCACTAGCCCGGGTGATCCGAGCAATGTTCCGCAGCATTACGTTGAGATCCCTCTGAAAAGAACCTCAACAAATAACTCCCCGCCCACCTCCCAAATGTCAGAAGTAGAGATCCTTTCTCTTCACCCGAGTACCCTGGACACTGCCGTGTTCCTTTTCAATTACGTACGGTCGGGGGAGAACTTGCCTGACAATATCCCATGAGAAGCATACCAGTTGGCCGCATTTATCAGGAGCAGAATTCCAACCCCCCCTCTGCCATCAGGGCAACAGCTTCCCTTAATATGACTGTCAAGCATCGCGGCCAGAGGAAGAACAACCAGATTGCAGTCTCGCGCGGCTGCACTACAAGCAAGCAACAGATGTCACAGCTGACAGCTTCCCTGTGGACTGGCTGCAAGACCCCATCAAAGCCAAACAAATAGCAAGGGACTTCCTCATGGCTACAGAAGGCATAGCCAAATCACCAGAGTTCCTCAGAGCCATGGGCTCAATAGCAGGTCCAAGCGGTTACCGGAACGTCGCTCTAAGCGCCCCTTTTACGATACCGTTAGCGGACAACTCCCCCCCCGCGCCTTGCGACCATCCCGAGCTCCATAGAAAACTGGCTTCTTGGACTTTCAAATTCATTGACACAGCCGCGTTAGGTTAAATATGCTGGAAGAATTTAGGTTTTGATTATCCAGTTCAACAATCACACACATAGATACTACAACGGAGGCAATCAAACGGGCTCCCCCATCCCACAAACCGAAAATTAAATAAGCGACTTCAAAGGAAAGTAGTCATCTGCGCTTGATACCCCGGGGCTACAATGTCTTTGTACGATTTGAAGGTTTCTCTACTTTCCGACCGCAACAAGCGATATTTCCTTTAGTTTTGTCGGACTAATCGCTACAGGTCCGGAAGTGGCGGTGCAGCTTATTGATCCATCGTCTTTTGGCCCCGTAACCATGAAGGAAAGCGCTTGAGGCTCTCATCAGCTGCTCAGAAAAGCACCTGGACCAAGCAACACCCCTCATGCAACGCACACGAGCAACTAACACACTGATATCACAAAAGGTTGTGTGATACCACAAAGCCTTTTAGTCATGAAACGCATGGCTTAATCTGATTGCACTCCATACAGCGTTTCATCAATCAGCTATCTCATTGAAACGTTTTGGGATGGTCGAATGACACTGATACCCGCCATCGTTGGGGCTCTATTATTACAGAGGACAACAAACAAGCCCTTTCTACGAGAGCGATATCCGTAAGCAAACGAAACGGAACTTCGGGCTCTGGAACAGGCCCGACAAATCTCGACACGTCACCCAGAAAAACAATACTGCCAGATATGTCAAAGTTAGTAAATCAGCTGTCAAAGCAGCTCTAATGCCCGTGGCATCATAGGATAGGTAAGAGGCTGCTTTTTCGCTTGACAAAGCTCAACTCTCATGAAAAAGAGAGTGAGTCCATGCTCTCTATAGAAGCTAAACTCCCCCACGTTCGTATGTATTTATAGGAGGATCACCACCAGACTACACCTTGGTCCCCAAGGGCAGCCACCCGCAACTCGGGCCTCCAAACTCATGCTGCCAACCAAACCGTCTACGCGGCCGCGCTGGAGTATGTGTTTCTGTGTATGCCGGCGGAAGAGACACGGCATGCTTTCCGGGCTGGGTGGGGAGGAGTGGAAGGGTGAGGAGTGAGGAGAAGAAGGTGAGGTTGCGGTGGAGGCGCATATTCGGCATCTGCATACGCGGTACGAGAAGTTCTTGAAAGGGGGAGTGTGGAGGGAAGAGGAGTGGTAAAGGGCGGAGGAGATGGAAACGGGATGGTTGTTATAGATGGATACTTTGACCTAAAGAGCTTCCTAATGGATATGTTCTTGAAGCTATTTTGGGGCGGAGTGCGACTTTATGATTGCCACAGGATTACTTTGCAGATTCCATCGAATATCACGGCGAGACTTGTGACATGTGGCAGCCATATCCTGGATTTAATTTATTTTAATTTCAGATGGACCCTATAACTCAGAAATCCATTCACTAGTTGATTGAAACCCTAGGATCTGGGAGGTTGTTTTCCTTTTTTTTTTTGAATGCCGGCGATGATATTGGCAACTGAACTGTTTCAACGTGGAGAAGGATGAATCTTATACATCAGCTTTTGTTACTCGGGCTGCCGATGTTTACATCTGAGTCCCTGGTGGTGTGTTTAGGACCGGAACAAGAATTAATTAGCATTCGGGGCGATGAGACGACGGGGGGTTCATAACGTCCACTTTACTGTCTTCCTGGCGCAGGGTGACATGGGGCATCGTTGCAGATCCTCGACAGCGTGAAGTCATTCATATGGATGAAGGTAACTAGTTAATATCTTTGCTTGCTTGTGATCAGTAACTATGAAGCCAGCTTCTTCACTAGTTAACTAGTTAACTACACCGCAGATAGCCATCCCACACCTCGTTAACGTCCTGCCTCAACTCGATTGATACTACCATACCCCATCGTCGCCACTTGTCCAGAAATTAACCGGCCCTGGAGATCGGCCGGGGAAAGCCTGCCCACATGACGATGATCCCGCTGCTGTCCCCTTTCATCTCCGCAGATGGAAGAATGCTTCGAGAACAAACGTTCTTAGCGCAATAACCCCCAATCTTCGGAGGAGGAGGGATCCCTGGTGTCAAAACGTGAGAGCATATATATGAACTGATTGCTTAACTATCTCACGACCCCCCCGGCATATCCGTTTGATGTCGCTTTGACCGGCTGAGCTTTATTCCTTTTTGCCCGGGGTTAACCCTCTTGAAGAAACAGAAACCCAAAATTCGGTTCTTCATGCTCCCATCTTAGCGGCCCTCACGCGATGCTTTCCCCGGTAAATTCTTCGAATCGCAACGGTGGGTGGCCGTCCTTCCCAGCATTCCCCCCCTTCCAATGCTACGCTGCGAGGGGAAGGAGATGAAGAATGAGCATAAAAATTGCCGATGCAATTGTGAATAACGCCCTTGATCGGTCTCCGAAAGGAAGGGGGGAGGACGTCCGATCGAAACCGTCCGTCTATCCCCCGGACGGGGACCAGGTGGTTTTTATATATGTATATATATATATATAAAGGACGGAAACTCCCCTTGAGCAGTTCGTTTCCTTCTTGCTTCTTAATTTCGGAACCATCACCTCCCCCCCGAGATTCTATATATAATTCTTTTGTCTCTATCCCCCCCCCCCCAAGGTCTCTTTCTTCCCATCATGCGCGTCTCGGTTTCCGTCTTGGCTCTTGCCTTTGGCATGGCCGCCGCCGCTCCCAACGCGGGACGCGGCCGGACTTGCGGCTCCGTGCCGTCACCGGACTTCCTCCAGAAGACCTCTGAGATCGCCGCGATGGAGGCCAGCGGAGAACTCGTCCACTCGAAAGCCACCGTTGAGGTCGAGACCTACTTCCACGTCGTTGCCTCGAGCACGTCAGTGGCCGATGGTTATATCACCGTGAGGAGAAAACCCCTTTTCTCAAAGAAGTATCGTGGTGCTTGATCTCAATATACTGACCCGGAATCATAGGACAAAATGGTGGCGGACCAACTTCGCGTCCTGAATGAGGATTATGCGCCTCACGGGTTCCACTTCACCTTGAAGGAGACCACCAGGACGGTCAATCCCAGCTGGGCTACGAACAAGAATGAGATCGCGATGAAGCGCTCTCTTCGCAAGGGAGCCTACAGCGCTCTTAATGTTTATTTCCAGAAGGACCTCGGTAGCGCTTTGGGGGTGTGTATTCCCTGCAAGTTCATTATCCCGGCAGAGAGAGAGAAAAGAAACTAAAAGATATCGTTTGATTTTTCTAGTACTGCTACTTCCCCACCAGTGCCTCTCCAGGCTCAACCAACTTTATCCGTGATGGATGCGCCATCCTCGCCTCCAGCGTCCCCGGCGGCAGCAAGGGCTCCTACAACTTGGGCAAGACAACCACCCACGAGGTTGGCCACTGGATGGGTAAGTCGGAGAAACTCCCCGTGGAATATTATATACTTACACAGCATCAGGTCTTCTCCACACCTTCCAAGGAGGCTGCAGCGGCTCCGGCGACTCCGTCAGCGACACCCCACCCCAGATGAGCCCAAGCTCCGGCTGCCCTACCGGTCGTGACTCCTGCCCCGGCGGCGGCGTCGACCCCATCCACAACTACATGGACTACTCCATCGAGTAAGTTCTTTGCTCCCCAACTGTTTCCCTAATGAATGCTGACCTTTCAACTTTTTCACCAGCCCCTGCATGACCGAATTCACTGCCGGCCAGGGTACTCGCATGCGCTCCATGTGGAGCCAGTACCGCGCAAGAGCGTAAATAAACAATTAACGGGTTGGTTTGGGCTGGATTCTGATTTAATCCTTCTCCCAAGTCTCTTTGAATATTCATGTATATATTTTAAAGTTTTCAAACAAAGAAGAATACTTGGGTTCAAGAATAACGTGCTTCATCTGTTTGTATCTTGCTCATTTGCTGCTGAAGAAGGAAAGTAGGAAAGAGGGGAACTTGTTGTAAAGTTCACAACAAGAGCACTGAGATGCTGCAAAGGAGACATCCAGATAACACAGGCTTCAACCTGCTGAATGGACAGCGCGAGACTTCTTTTGTGGTTTTGATAGCTGGTGAAATGGATTATTGTGTCCATGACAAACCTTTTTGGTACACACAATTGTGCCCGACTGAAACGAGCAATCCTCAATATGACAAACAGGATTTGTTTTATCCAGCTTTGTTCTTTAGAGTGTGAAAAAAAAAAAGAATGCTTTTGCAGGTGAAAGAGGGTGCCCACTGCCTACCAAGGAAAGGAATAAGAGGGTGCCCACTGCCTACCAAGGAAAGGAATAAGAGGACAGATGAAAAAGACCAACGATAGGTCCAACATCACAATGCAGCTGTGAAGTGTTGAAAATCAACAAAAAGGCATGCGATGTGTGTGTGTGTGTGTGCAACTTGGTCTGCTCGTATGCTGCAAAGTGTAACTTCAAGGATGTAGTTATGGTGCAGCGCAAGTGGTCATCGGATATTGAAGAGAAAAAAAAGCACTCGGTAGTTCTTTACTCTTTTCGTCGTGCTCGGTGTGGAAAGAACACCTGCAGCAAGCCATGGGTGGCTTCGGAATTGTCGGTGTAGGAAAGGACTAGGATCTGCTTCGGGTGAGGTCTGCGAGAAAAAAAAGTCCCATTTAGTAAAGGCATCGGCGAGATGTAACAGTTGTTCTAAAATACGTAAGAAATAAAAAAACAAATCCTTCCCCCAAGGAGTAGATAACCGATTGACGTGAGCCCTGCTGTTGCAAACTCCGCGCGGCTAATGTTGGCAGTGGATCGGTTGTGAACCTCCGGGCCAGTCATTATTAGGCAAAACCCGGTAGCGGCCCATTCTTGGTAAGTCGGCACACAAAGAGCGTTGAATAGGTTGTGCAGCATATTCGGGTCGCTTCAAAAGCGGGGAGGACGCCCGCTCAAACAAGGCTGTCGTCACTTTCTCACTGCAGGACAAAGGAACCGGAAGCGGCCGAGCCCGATGTAGAACGGTTCTTTGGAAGTTGGTGACATATGGATTCGTAAGAATACTCCGTACAAAAGACCATGTGGTGGTGAAGGTATGGGATGGAGCTGTTTGCCTTGTTGGGCCTTGCTTTAGGGCGCAGAGTCGTATATGCAACAAGGAGAATATCAGAGTGAAGGATATTGTGGCATGGGTATACGGGAGTCGGACTTTATGATAAAGGGATCATCCGTAAGTATTGTACGGAGTACTCCGTATGAATGCACAGATTGATACTCCCGACGGAACGATGACAATCATAGCATCGGTGTGGGATTATGCAAAGTGATTCGCTAGCCTCGAAGGGAGCAAAGCTGGACGCGCCTAGACGCTCGAAACATGGGCCATATATGTAGATTGACTGACAGGGAAGGTGAAGCTCCATCGTATTGAGAACGCAGAAGCTGCAGCTCGATGATGTGTTGTTTATTCTCGTGAATCTGCAATGCCAGATCAATAGGGAGCTGCAGTGAATGGTCCAACACAAGGGTCCGGTTTGAAAGGCCGGGGAAAGGAATCGACTGATCTCATTTGAGCCGCGAGATCTGCATGAGTGACAAGAAAAGAAAGGAATATATGGCTGTGAGCCAGATGATTGTATCGAGGTGCATGAGTGATGGTGAGCTTTGGTTGCTTCCTTGTCGCTGATTGAGTGATAGTCGCCAAAGGCCGGGCCAGTTAGGATGAGGAAACCGGGATTGTCCAAGCTCAGCCGGTGCGAGACGGAGATGGGAGTTATGTGCATGCAGCAAGGGATAGAATAATAGAGAAAGAAGAAAAGAGGATAGCAAAAACCACGGATTCAGCATCCGCGCGATACGAAAGAAAAGAAAAAGAAAGAAGAAAAGAGGATAGCAAAAACCACGGATTCAGCATCCGCGCGATACGAAAGAAAAGAAAAAGAAAGAAAAGGACGGATGAATGAAGGAGAGTACGAGGCTTGCAGCCCATAGTTAGTTATGTGGTCTTTACAAATCATTCCCAAGTGATGCTGTGCAGCGGCTATAACGAGTGAGTCCAACACCCTTGCAGCCCGCGTCATGGGCGACCAGCGGGTCAACGACAATCATGATTCAAGTGAGAGAGAAATACTCCGTCGGGTGGGGGTTTAGGGCTCGTTGTTAGGGCCTAGACTGCCTACCGCAGCGGCACGGTCAGTGCGCACACAAAGGACGGGGCGGCCAGAAGAGGCAAATGCTGAAGACAATCTCTCGAGTTACTGAATGCAAGGCACCAGAGACACACACGACTGATTGTGCCGCAGGTTTCCGATGAGAGCAATGCCGGGATAATGTTATCCTGACCGATGTAAGACACGGATGCAACGACGGGCATGAGATGCGAGAGAGCAGTAGGCTGGATATGTGATCGGTAAGAAAACACACAGAAGACTTGCTGTACAAGTCAAACAGCAAGCCGCCTCGAGGGGGGAATTCGCGTTCTAGACCGAGACTGGCGATCCACACACACACTCTTGCTGCTGCATGGATGAGCCAACAAGTCGAGAGGATGAGACGAGTTGTGATGGCCACTCGATCTGCTGCACGTCTCGCCCAAATCCCGCTTCTTTGGGATACTAGCAGAGAGAGTCAGTAGAGATCAGTAGAGAGACAGACAACAGATGAAGAGAGAGACAACAGACAACAGACTGACAAGACAGACTCTTGCCAATCCTTGGTGTGGCTGCGGGCCTGGCTAGTGAACCCATGGCTCGGCCCAGCATTACAACAGACAGACAGACACTCTGATCTGCCGTTATATCGGGCTTGTCCTCTCGTTCCGTAGATTTTGCTTTTATTTCCTCTGCTTCTTTCCCCCGCAAATCCAACCGACTCGCCAGAAAAAGAAAAGAAAGAAAAAAGAAATCCAGCATGATGTGGCATGGCCTCCACACTCTGATTTGAAGATCCAAACCAGCAGCTCACAGCATCCAGCATCCAGCATCACCATCGCCATCACCACCATCACCACCATCACCACCAACCCGTTAACCGCCTCCGATCCTGGTCTGTCTGCTGGCCCTTTGTCTCTCTCTCTCTCCCTATCAACGCCCTCTGTCTCTCTCTCTCTCTCTCTCTCTCTCTCTCCCTATCGACTGGCTGCTGCACTGAACCCACTGCCGCCGCTGTCGCCGCCGTCAACGGAAAATCCACCTGTTGCTCGCCTTCTTCTGGCGCCCCACCCCAGTCATCGGGTGCAGCAAGACTTAAAAAAAAAAGTATTAAAAGAGGAGAAGAGGAAAATCTCCGGATCACAATTCATCCAACATATAAGAAGACCGCAGAGAACGCTATTGTCAGTCGACAGATCAACTCGTCTTCTTTTTATCCTTCCGTCGTCCTTCGTTGACCGTCTTCACACAATCGCTTCAAAACAGTTCTTCCTCTCAGCATTCTCCCACTCACTCGCTTCACCTCCAGCAATCTCACCTCCAGCAAATCTACACACATTTCTCGCAGCCATGGGTGTCACAAAGAAAATCCTCAAGGACGGCAACGGTGTCGACAAGCCAGCCAAGGGCGACGAGATCTTCATGAACTATCGGGGCTGTCTCTACGACTCCAGCAAACCGTCGGAGCACTTTATGGGCAAAAAGTCGGTTTTGTTCTTTTTCTCTTTTTTTTCCATGATTTTCCTGGACTATTATTAGCATCTTGCTTTTCTTGTCAAGGGACATCGTCATTGCGCTTCAGTCTTTTTCCCCTTTTTCCCTTTATCTCTTTTTCCCTTTCCATTTTTTATGCTTTGATCTTTTTTCTTTCGTTCCGGATGGGGCTGACCGTCGATCTCCTGGCTGTCTAGATTCGATTCGACCGAAGACCGTGGCGAATTCAGAACGAAAATCGGGGTTGGTGCAGTCATCCGCGGTACGTAAACGTCTTGAACCCACCGTGACTGCACCAACAGCTTCTTTCATTTCAACCCACTATTAACACACGGTTTTTGCTTCTAGGCTGGGACGAGGCCGTCCTTCAGATGACCCTTGGAGAAAAGAGCGTATTGACTATCACCGAGTATGTTGTCCTACCAATATTTCTATAATATATTACAATTTCTAACTAGTTGAGCAGTGATTACGCATACGGTGCACGGTACGTTCATTTCAGATCTCCTTTTTCTCCCCTTTTCCTTTCCCTTTCCCTTGATCCCTGCAACAACCTGCTGCCCGGAGACCTGGTACGCTACCGGTGACACAAGTCGGAGTGCAAATGTCATCCCACCGCGTATATTCAAGCCGTTGCACAAGGACGACAAAAGAACCCACCGCAGCTGCCTTCTTTTTTACGCACCTTCTTCCTTGTTCATGACTCGATACAATGGGTGGCTGACCTGACTTATAACAACAGTGGCTTTCCAGGGCTAATCCCTCCGCATTCAACCCTCGTCTTGTAAGAAAACAACCTCCGTCTTTTCTTCCTCCCCGTCATCCCTCACTTCGTACCATAGAGCTACACTAACCCATTCTCTCAACCTACAGCGAAGTCGAACTCAGAGGCATCAACGGTAAACGCGCCTGAGAAGTCTTTATCTACAAGCCATTTTCCAATCCTTACCTTTTCCCCCCATGACTGTTCGGGGGCTTTAATCACCGTCGCCCTCCCATCTTCTTCCAAAGAGAGGACTCCGAGAGCATTTCCAGCTACTGTTTTCTTTTCTGTTCCGGGCCCGTTATCTTCGCCATTTCTTTTCTTTTGCTTTCGCCAACCAAAATTTGCTTTACTTTTTCTTTCGATTCTGAGCCAGTGCTCTCTCCTGGCTTTCAGCACTATAAATACATATCTACGCATACAACGGTTTCTTTTTCGAAAAAAAAAATAATTTCTTGCATCTTTTCTCATCACCCCTCCCAGTTTTTGCTCCTTTTTTGTTTCCCCCTCTCTCTCTCTCTCTCTAATACTCTGCCTCTTAATTCCTTTTATTAACGATATACGCAGGCGAACAAGATTTCTAGCACTATCAAGGTTAATTTTAATGGTATTATGAATTTTCATCTTCTATCTAAACTGTCTTTGATTTTTAATCTCGAGAAAGGGAATCTTTGAAAAAAAAAATTTTGCACTTGGTGAAGATGTAAAGAACTGGATTAGAAGAAGGAATCCAGCCATGTGCCAAAGCCCTCCAAAAAAAAAAAAAAAAAAAAAGATTCCTACACTTCGAGCTTGATCCTGTTCAGCCAAGTCTATGCACCTACGTAAAAGACCATCAAGTCCGTTCGCCAAACTGCCTTGGCTGTACAATATCAGGGAAAAACATTTGACAGACCCCAAAGGTTGTCACTCTGTAGAAACACTTGTGAATACCCAATATAGAGAAGAGGCTCTCCAATTGCACTAGATTTCTAACAGTAGATGAAGAGAGTTAAGGATTCCTCCCCGCCTGCCACCAGCAAGGATATCTACAACTTGCTTGCTCCCTGCAAAAAATAGAGCAAGGGCCCAGGGGGTAACTAAACAAAACGATCCGGGGAAAAAGTGTGATAGTCATATTAAAAAAATGTATATATATATTCTGTAAAACAAAAGATCTTTTTTTTTTTTTTTTTTAGGACACTGGACAAGGAGAAGGCGGTGGGTTGAGTCGCTTGTGCTCCATGAGAGAGACTCCTGTATTGTTGATATTGGATCTTTTGAGGTAAAAATTTTATAGAAGAAAAAAACAAAAAAAAAGGTAAGTTGAACCCGACAGCTCTAGTCGCCATTATCCCTTCTTTTTCTTTGATTCTGAATTCCCTAAATGCACACTCCCCCGTCTGTCGATCGACACACAAGCCCTACTCTTTTCTTTAAAAGTCCCATACACGCACATATATGGGCGGGCGAAGGAACCGCTTTTGAGACGGGAATGGCAATTGGCACCTTAGGCAAATAAGGAAAAATTCCAAACTAAGATCTGAAGTAGCGATCAAATTAAAGGTTGTAATGAGCTCTGTCCATAGCGAGGAAAAGGCCAAAAAAAAAAAAAGAAAAATCCGAAACCCTTTTTTTCTCTCATGTTCTAAAAAAAAACCTCGACATCTCTCCTTCAAATAGGCAGCTAGAAGATGGGGCGATATAGTAGTTCAGACATGACAAAAAAGAACGGAAAACGGTGTATGGGCTGTCACTGTCGGGCAGTGAAGAAGATAATACAAAGGGTCGGGTCCGGGAAGTATTAGACAGAATCGGACCCTCGCTAGAAAGTTATGTGAGAGCAGAAAGAGTTAAGATAGGCCAGCGCAGGGGAAATAAGCTCAAAGCATCAAAATTTGATGATTTGCTCAAACGAGAAACCGCCAACTCAGCGCCAGTAGCAAGAAGATGAGTCGAGTTTCGTGGAGCGCCGTGGAACTTAGCAATATCCGGCCAGGGCTCATTGACACCAACTCGAGGGCCAAAGTTAACCCACGCCTGCTTGGAAACTCGTATCATCTTCGATCCACCTGGTCACTTCTAGCTTTAATTTGGCTGAAGCGTGCAAAGCGCTCAATTCCAACCAAGGGAGTTCTCAGCCATCATAGGCGGGCTAATCGTTTGGGTCCTGGCACTGGTTCCACCTCCACTGTTACGCTGAGAGCTCCCATAACCATCGCTTCGAGCGCCACTCATGAACGCCTCGCCCTCTCGTCCACCCTGTCCGATGAGGCCACCACCCAAGATGCTCTCCTCGCTGCTCAATCGGCGTCTTCTCCTGTATCGACGAGCAACAAAGAACATGGCCGCACCGTAGAGGGAGGCTCCGCCAACGACACCCAACCCAATTCCAACAGAAGTCGCACGTACGTTGTAGTTGCCACCGGAGCCTCCTGGGCCAGGGCCGGGGTCCTGGCTGTCGCCTTTACCACCATCTCCTGGCTTGCCGGGGTTATTCTGTCCTGGGGTGCTTGGTGGCTTGTTGCTTCCCGGGAGAGTGCCAGTGAGTGGAATGGTGGGATCAAGCATAGCCATAATAGTCCGGACCGAAGAGTCGGGGTTATTGTACAGGCGCGAAGTTGGAGTACGCAGTTGAAGAGAGAGCGATTGAACGAGGTCTGACGGGATGATAATGACCGCGATTGTGGTGGTATAGCCGAGTGCAGCAACAGTGTCATAGGGGATAAGAGACTGCACCCTAACTTTATTATTCGGGATATTGAGTGCGTATGCAACGCCCATTGGCAAGAAGTGGAAAATCTGGGTAGTTGCACCCGAGTTTTCGACAACAAAATCATAACTCAAAGAGCCGTTAAATCCGAGCTGAACGGCAACTGCATTTGGTGGGATTTTGTCATCGGCAGTCGGCGGAGTAATGTTCTTTGGTCTCGAAGTTGGGCTCGAAGTGCTGGTTGGGGTGTCAGTGTCAGTGTCCGTAGAGGTCGGCTGTACAACAATGCTCGTAGGAATTGACATTTGAGTCTCAGTATTGGTTGATAGAGAGGCAAAGGCTCCCGTGTCAGTTGCTGTCGCAGTGGGTTGGGTTGTAACTAGACCACGCGAAGGAGTCACAGTTGACACAGTCGTCACAGTCTCTGACCCCGACTGAGCTCCAGAAGTAGACGCCGTAGCCAAAATGGAAGTGGCGGTCGACGAAGGATCCACGATTCCAGTTGGAGTTGGGGTCATGGATCCAGTTCCAGTTCCAACTCCAGTTCCAGATACTGTGCTCGTTCCAGTCCCACCAGAACCACTGGGTGGGAAAACGCCAGATGGAACTGTGGATGTTGCTGTCCCCAACGTCTCCGATGGCGCAGATCCGGTCCCAGTCGTGGGCACTGAAATTGGTCCCCCAGTAGTGGTAGATTGTTCAGCATCGGTTTGCGTGTTCGTTGGCTGGGTTCCTGGGATCGGTGTTCCAGTGCCACTGCCAGTCGGATTTTCAGTCACGGGCGGTGGAGACAGGGTCGGGAAGGTCGGTCCAGGCTCGGTTGAGGATGGACTGTCTGGAGTTTGTGAAAGAGAATTGTCCAGAGTCTGCGAAGGAGAGATGTTCGTAGTTTGTGAGGGAGAAATGTCTGTGCTATCTGAAGGAGAACCGGTCGGCGCAACTGACGACGTGTCACTTGTCGAGTCCCCAGGAGGGAGCACAGGCGGGAGCACAGGTGGAATAATGGGCGTCCCGGACGTGGTAGAGGCACCAGTGGTCACTGCCGGCGGAGAAATTCCGGTTGGCACAAACGTGGATGTTGTGTCACTTGGCAGAGGAAGGACAGGGGGAAGAGGCGGCAAAACCACTCCTCCCGTACCGGTGGCACTAGGAGCTGCTGTTGGTTCAGAGACTAGAGGAGTCGTGGTCACGTCCGCAGGGGTAGTTGTCAAAGATCCAGGCCGGGCTGGGTTTCCGGAAGAACCAGTGTCGGTTGCTGACAGAGTTGGCGCAGGGGCATCGGATGTACCTGTAGGCAAGATCTGTGTTGAGTCGTCTGGCGGGCCCGATATTATGTCAGAGAGACCGATGCTGATTCCACTGTCAGGTAAGCTTAAAATCGGCGGAAGGGTTGAAGCCGGTGGGGTGACAGATGCGGGCGGCGCAGATGCATCGGACGAGTCTGATTGTTTGACAGTGGTTACTGGAGCAGTGGTTCCTGGGGCAGTGGTTCCTGGAGCTGTGCTTAGAGTGTTGACAGAATTTGTCGGTGCAGCGGTTGAATCGCTGTCGACTTTCGTTTCAGCGGGTCCCTTGGACGGGGTCGAAGAAGTTGGTTCCGGCGCACGACTTTCGTCCAACGACGTAGTCGTCGCAGCTTGGGTAGGTATCGTAGCGGTAGTGGTTGTTGGCAAGGTTGTATCAGGAGGAATAACGGGTTGGGTCCCCAACAGTTTGTTATCCACACCCAACGTGGTCGGTACCCCGTCGGGGCCAAGCAGGACAGTTATAGGCACCACGACAACTTCGCGCTTGATGTAAAGAGGTGTATCTCTGTGTATCTCACGTTTGATCCGTCGAGGAAAATAGTACTGGGGTCTTTGAATGCCATCGGCTTCCAACGCCTGGCACGGCTCCAGGCTAGCCAGCGACACTAGAGCAACGAGAAATGTTGAGAGAATAGCGCGCATGGTTGTTTGACTGTGGGCGAATGGTAAATAATTGTACCAGTGATGAATGTAAAGACAGGAGATTTTCAGGCGCGTCACGTACTCTGTATGTTCAATATGTTAAGCGAGTGGAATCGACGACGTAAAGTCGCGAAGGGATTATTATCTAAAAAAATCATTCTGTTAGCCAAACGAGATCAGGGAACAAAGAAAGGTTGGGTTTGAAGGCAGGTCGCTGCATATCTATACGGGATCGCCAGGCACAAACAGTGCCACTCAAATGACTGCGAAATGACTCAGAGCAGCAAGCTTGCGGGGTCGCCATACCTTTTTTCAAAAGAGCGTAACGGAACAAATGTTCCAGATGAGAAAGAGTGACGGGTCTAGAGGCAACAATCTTCAGCAACCGGTGGATTGAAAGGTTGAGAGTTGAGCGGCCTTTCGACTGTTGATTCCAAGAACCGTTATCAGGCCACCCTGATCCCCCAAAAAGGTTGGATTGGAACAAACGCGTCCAACGTACTCTTGTTCACTGCGATTCGATTCGTCCCATTAGACACGCGTAAGGATCATTTGTCTCATCAGGCGTATCTTCAGCAAGTTGAATGTCTGGATTGAATCTTCCCGGCCGAAAGTGAAGCCCAGGTTATCGTCGGAAAGTCCTAGCAGTCTGGTCAGTGACTGGAGGTGTTTTCATGGTTTGAAACGTTTGATGGTTTGCTTCTCACAAATCGATGTATGTAGATTTATGCCCCATCCAGGATAATACAAACCTTTGAAAAGAACACTTCAAAAATCACAGTATGTATCTTTTTTTTAGTCCTGTCGTGCCGTCACCCCCAAAATTGTCTGCCTTGACCCCCTTTAACGAACCACGGTCGGCTTTGGCTGGGAGGAGAAAGGTTGAAAGAAAGAAGGGAGTGAGTGTCTAGGCTGGGTATCCTAGGGAGCGAAAATGTTGCACAGGAAAATTAATAAAAATACACAAAAAAAAAAAAGAGAGAATGAGTGAAAAGGCTGAAAAGAAGGAAAGGACCAGAAACCGAGAAGGGAGATGGGTAGACGGTTTGGTGAGATCGCGAGAAGGGAGGGAAGGGGGAAGAGTGAAGGTGGGAGACGAAGAGATCAACCCGGAGTCTTCTGGATGTAAATAACCCAAAAAGCCAGCGGGTTAGTCGCACATTTTAGTCATTCATGGCTTTGCGCCAATGGGGCGCCGGGGTGGATTAACTTACAGAGGGAAGGGCGGGGGGCGCGCCCGTTTGTGTGTGTGTGTGTTTAGGTGTCGACGACGATGAGCGAGCTGGAATGAGAACGACACCGACAACAACGACGACGACAACAACAACGTCGACGACGAGGGAAGAGGAGGAGTGTGGTTTGGGTGAAGTTGGGGACAGAGAGAAGGGAGGGAGGGTGACAGGCAATGGATGATAACAAGACGGCGAAGCCTCAAAGAGACAACCCTTTCTGCCCTCTTCCCTGGCAAGGTCAACGTCAAGGTTGGCTTGTAGCGTAACTATACACACATATACGCCCACGAAACCAACATCAGCGCCGTTCTCTGTTTTCGTAATACGGCCCACGTAGTATTTCGCGCTCCGTCCAATAGAATAACTAGCTGGTTTCAGAATTCGGTGGCAGCGGCGTTCGATTGGCCGGATAATTCGATATCGAGCCATCTCGTCAGGTATGGCGGCGGTAAATACGGCAGATGAAGCTTACGGGCGGCAGAATGGCAGTGAAATGAGACGGAACAGGGATTCTCTGGTAAGTTTGGGCGAGACTCCACAGGCGAACCATTGGTTGCATTTGACGAGCCGCCAGGAACGGAGTTAAACTCGAAAGAGGCCTAGCGTGGAGCACAGAGCCAATAGTGAGACGGTGGTTGCAAGCCACAACCCCAGATCTGTTTGTCTCCCCGCCTGCTTAGGCCAGGGGTAAGCCCATTGCTGTTATTCCAGCACTACTCCGTATATCTTCTGGATGCTGGACTTCACGGCAAAACCACGTGTTGCTGCCGGCTTCCCGCCATAATTCCAGCTGAAGCTTGGCCATCAGTCCGGTGTTGGTAGTCACATACCTGTAAAAGGGACTCATTCGGGTTCTGAATCGTGTCTGTACTGTACTTCTACATACGGCACAGTACCACTAAAATCTGTGCGACACTCTTCTGAAGATGCGAATGTCAAGATCGCCCGTGTCCAGTCAATGAAATGGTCGTGTGTGCTTTGCATACCAAGACCTGCATGTAGAGAAAAAGCACAGGATTTGGAGTTACATAAGTTGATGTTTTTTGTTCTCCCTCACATTCGGACGACTCCCGGGAAGATCTCATCTTCTGCGCAACACTGTGCCGTACATTGTTCCCTACATATACATATTAGTAAAGGCTGGTTGTCAATCTTACTCTCTTTCATGCGAGGATCAACAGTGGCACTCCCGAACAAACCGCGAGCAAAGGCCAAAGGAATGGACCCCAGTGGTAGAACCGCTTCCTCGACAAAGACCTGAGAAACGCTTCAGCCACAGCAGGCATCGCATTTTCTCAAGCACTTGGCAGTCAGTCAACCAACATAGTATATTTCCCTACCGGAAAAGAAAACCCTGCCTGCTGCCAACAGCTTTCTGGCTCAAGGACTGCCATCGTCGAGAAACAGTTTTTCATGAAGCGCACCTTCATTCCAAACGATGACGACGACGTTTGAGCACTAAAGCTGACAGACATATGCACAGTCCACGCATATGAGGAGAAACTCTTGGCTTGGTTACTCCCAACCTTTGCCTACTCATCGTATTCCCGGCATTTTGATAACCTACTTTTTTTCAGGGGTATCCATCGCCCTGACCTCCCCGTAATAGTCCGTATTGCATGTCTGTACAGAAAAGAAAGCGTCGGTGGGACCATGCCGTAGCTGTCTGTCTGTGCTTTGCTGCCCAAACCCTCCCAATTTCATCTCGCGTCCGCCAGGAACTAGCTGAGAAACAATTGGCGAGTAACCAGTCGAGACTCCAGATTGTTTTGACAATGTTCACTTAAACAAGTCATGCCAAACGTTCCTTCTTGGAAATGAGCAGCAACTCGACAAAGAAAAGGAAAGAAAAACGCAAAGCCGTCACGATATATGCAAAGCAAGCAATAAGCCAGCAGGGTAACCAGAAAAGCATTCTTTCCATTCGCCTGTTCCCCAGGTGTGTGTGGGCGTGTTTGCCAAGTGAAAAGAAAAAGAACCGAAATTCCGGTTGCTTCTTCTCCCCTCAACACAAGCAGCAGAAGCCGGCGCTGTCGAGTTGGCTGAACTACCTCAGTGCAACCACGACAGCGGTCCTCCTGGCAAAAAAAAAGAGCCCACCCTTGAAAACAGGTGTGTATGGAAAAACGCTCATCGAGGCTAAAAATACACGCAAAAACGAGCATTTCATTCTTTACGCTTTGCTCCACACGGTAAAAGAACGCAAAGCCGTAATTTTAACACTCTTATCCTTAGGTAAGCAGCGAGCTGGCCGCCTTAACGGGATACAAGGTTCGCCACTAGGCCGTTCCTGGGCAAGCGGATTGCGATCGACGTCAATACTTGCCTTGTTTGTGGGGTTAAGCCTAATTAGGTAGGTAGGGCCCTGGGGCTAGGGAGAGGGCTAGAATCTGCTGTGCTGCTGCGCCACCACGCTGCTTTCCTGATCAGCAACAGAACTGACTATCAAAAGCACTTTTGTCCAGTATGTTTGACCCTCCCGTGCTAAGCTTGATAGTGGTTCTTGTCAAAAACTCGTTGAGCCAGCAAGGCTGCATGCCCCATGCACGAAATAGCCGGTCGATCAACGAGCTGAACCTCTTAACTATTCCTGAGGAACCCGGGGGAAGAAGCCAAAACTTCAGACGCGTTGTGTCTGGAAGGCCAACAGAGGCGCCCAGCGAAAGAGAGCTCTCAATCAGACAGGATGTCCATTGTCCTCGACATCACCCTGACGCCAGTTCAATGTTTTTTTTGTCTTAGATGCTAGAGCGTGAGGTCTCCTCCTCCTCCTTCTAGCGAGCAAGCCTCTATCACAGTCACCAAGGGCCACACAGGAGAGACATTTCGAAGCCATCATCAAAAAAATGGCTGCAAGAATCCAAGACCAAGACCAAGCCCAAAAGGTTCCGGAAGGAATGGGGTTCACTTGATCCAGATGTTGCTTTTTCTTTTTTTGTTTTTATACTCCGTAGTTAGCGACAGAAGCTATGTATGCACGTCTTACTTCACGTTCCTGCGTCTAAACGGGTCGCTTGAGCTCTGGAACTCATGATGAAACAACCTGCCAGAACACTAGGAGAAAATTCTATTTCAGACCTCCCCCCTATCCGGCCCCCCACACACCACACACCAGCTAAGGGAGAGGAAAATATTCCGATGACTTGGAAGTTGGAAGAAGGCGCTCACCTGACTCCCATACGAGCCGGGCTGGGTCGCCATTCTGCTTGACTCGATAGAATCCGGGACTCGGGAAAAAAGTGAATCATGAAAGACCTCAAAGAGTGGCGGCGACTTCGACTAGCTACCAAGTTAACTAGGTAGTTGACTAGTCAGTCAACCTTCAAAAGAGTTCCTATTCAATAGCCATGTGCTGCAGGCGATCTGCAGCAGGGCGATTGTCTCACTTGAAAACCCCGATTTTTTTGTCGCTTAAACAGATAGGTTTGAACCACAGAAGTTAGACTTGTGAGACTAACACTCGATTGTAGGCTTCAACAAAACTCGATCACTTAATTCCGTGAATCATTTGAGTGGAGATTTTCGCAACAGGAGAGAGGCTATGTAGCTGCGCAGCAGTGGCAAGGCCCCCAAGATTTTGGGCCTTGGGGGCCGCAAAAAAAACCTGAGAAGAGATATTGATACAACATGAGATATCTGCAAAAAGGATAACAGAGCAAACACCGGGTGCAAATATACTCAATTTAGCCCATGAACCTCGCCATCATTTTTGATCGTAAAGGCAAAGCCGCTCACATATATCCTACCCAATATACCCATTTTCTCGGATGCGCTGGATGCCATGGATCCCGTTCTTACCTGCCTTCAAGGCCCGTAAACCCCCTCGGCCCCAATCCATCCTGCCCTCCAGTCCTAAAATATTCTGCAACAACACCAATCGCATAGCAAGTGCCTCCAGTGGCCACGCCAGCTAACAAAACACGACGAAAGGTTCTACGAAGAGAAGGCAAAAACCTTTCTTTCTTCTCACCCGTTCCAGCACCGTGAGAAGATGGACGACGTTTGTCCGAGCCCGGGTCATATGGAGACCAATTCGGCGGTCCGCCTGTGAAATGCGTCTCCTGCCGCCGAACCGTGATGGGAGCTGTTGTTGTTGTTGTTGTTGTTGTTGTTGTTGACTGGGGATCCGAACCTGTCGACGATTTCATCCTGCCAGTTTCAAATTCTTCAATTGATTCTTGTTCCCTTTGCGCCGCTTGACTCGGTGAATGCACAGACTGTTTATCATCAGGAACGTTAGTGACCTCACCATCCGCAGCAGAAGGTTTCACTTCTGATGAGCCCATCTTCTTGGCTTCAAAATCCTCGATGGATTCTTCCTCAAGCTGTGCAGCTGCTTTGGGTGAGTGCACAGACTCCTTCCCAGGGGCCGCAAGGTCCTCCTTTGGACTGGGGGTGGGTTTTGCTTGCGAGGCAGGGGTTGGTTTGGTGTTTCCAAACTCCTCGATAGATTCACGTTCGGGCTCAGTGGTTCGTCTCGACGGATGCACAAACGCGCTAGTAGAAGAGACAGGTGTGTCTGCCTCGGCCCCCTTAGGTGTCTCAAAAGCGTCTCCTCGTGTTTTCTTGAAGACGAGTACGTCACCGCTAGCCGAAAAAATCTCGTAGCCTTGCGCCGACAGCGACGGGAAAAAGGCAAGAAACTTGGAAGGGGTGTTCAATCGTGATATAGCTTCAATAGGATGTAAAGGCTTGAAAGAAGAAGACTCAAGGGACAAAGGAAAATTGGACATTATCCCAGCATCCCGAACCTGCAGGCTTGACGAGTCATACGCAAGGATTCTGTACTCTGTTGGAACGCCAAAGGCACCGCTCAACGCCTCCCGAAGTGAAGTCTTGATAGCAGTATTTGTTCTCTCAACCTCATCCAGAATTTTCCCAGCGTTCAGAAGTAGCGCAGAAATGGTTCCTGGGATGTCCGTAGTACCTCTGCTCGAGTGTTCTGTAGCTCCAACTCTCGTGGTAGACACCTGAGCTTGTCTGTGCGAAGGGGTGATTTCACCATACTCGCTTTCATAAATGGTTCGAATCTCTTCACTGAGCAGTCCGCCGCTGCCTGTGGCGTTCCCATGATCGGCAACTGCATCAGTTGCAGTATCTGCTGTATTGTAGTGACCGACGGTCGTTTCACCTGGTCTCCCATGAGTTTCTGATGCATCGAGTGACTGAGACTTTGTCGTACGATCGGCTCTGGATTCCCATTTTTGGGTCTCAAGCTCCGAGTTCCGTTGCTCAAAGGACGCACGCACGTCAATGGCGCGTAACGATTCAATATTAAGTCGCTCTGGATCCTCGTATAAAGCACTGCGCGAGGCAGGTACTTCCTGACGTGGAATATCTTTCAAATCAATCTCTTCCTGGCTCCAAGTTTCCGCCATTTCAGCTCGATGGGGTTTGTATGTCTCAAACTTGGCAGTAAGGTAGTCCTTAAAGTTAAGGAAAACCGACTGCGCAGAGCGCATATGTGGTCCCAACTGCCCTGGCTTCTTTTCTTCAACATGGGACGCACTATTTGCTGTCTCAATAGCCGCATTCTTGTCCATATGAGCATTTGTAGACGATTTACAGACTTCATTTCCTTCATTTCTGTGCTGTGGAGCGCCCATCAACCACACTCCGTCGCTTCTTTTCTGGCCAGATGATCTCTCGGTCGAAGTTGAATTCGAGCTTGATAAACTGTTGCATTGGTCTATCCCTTTACCTCCGGCTAAGAAACCACGGTCACTTTCCTGATCCACAGTAGAGGTTTCAGATGCCTGGATTTTCGAGCTATCAGACTCGACTTCTGCTCGAGTCGAGTGTGTCTCAGTCGCAGGGATATCCCTGATATCATTTACAGCTGCTTCCAGACTCCCTTTGTCCATGACTGTATTTGGAGGCCTTGTAGGCACCATCCGACCGCTTACAGGGTCGAACTGAAAGATAGCTTCCTTGTTTGAAGTTGATTCTTGAAAACTGGCATTGTGGCTCTGGAGGTTAACGTTAGTGACTTTGGCATCCTCGTCTGGCCGACGTTGCTGTGCTTTGTCCTTGGACGGGGCCACGGTGCCATCAGCGCCAAAGACGTATCGCCAAAAAGATGAAAGGGTGTTATCCCTTGGGCGAAGTGAGGAAGGGCGTAACCGTTGTAGCCGTCTCCCAAATAACATGCCGTATGGATCTGCATGGATATGCCGTTTGAACTCCTCAAATTCATGCTCAAGCTGCCTTTGCTCGGCTTCGAATTCTCTTGTCCAAGACGACTGACCCCAAGCGGGTGACCCTCCTCGCCCGTTCCTCGTTCTCTTGTGTGAGCCGGAGGAACCGAATTCTTGCCAACCCCATATATTTCTACTGCTCCAGGAATGCCATTCTGCCTGTGGCCACATGACACGGGGATTGCTGTGAGGGAGTGTACGGCTTTCTCTCTCGAGCACACGCTTCAGCTTTGCCTCGAATTTCGATCGCCGGTCGGCACCCCCGCGACAGCCAGGCCACATCATACCCCTTCGTTGTTCCAACGTACGAGGATGGCATCGTAAACTGCAAACTGCGGTGAACGCAATGGGCCTATGGATCGTCCGGATTTGCCGGATGATCAAATTTTGCGAGACAGGCTTGATCAGCACGTTATCCATAGCAGCTTTAGATAACTCTGGGATGAGATCTAAAGTTCTTCGTTATCTGAAGTAGGACGGCTCACGTTAGGTGGGTTCAACGGATTTGGCTAGTAGTAAAAGAAGCGCAAGCTTCCGCTTGTGGAAGACTGTGAAAGGCTTCGCTTTCATTAAGTCTCATCTAGCTGGAGCACTCCAACAAAGCTTGGAGGAGCTGATGAGGGTTGTTGATGCCGCCTGGTGCGGAGGTGTTGATTTACCTTACATAAGGCTAGCCAAGGTTGTGAGGCAATGGTTACCCGTGACTCCGCCAAGCCTTCTACAGCAGTCTGCCAGGGGATCTACAGACGCCCCTTATAAGAGGTTCTCCAAGCTTTCAGACCTTAGAAGATTCAATCAATCAATCTCATGCTTCTACTCCCTATACATATCATAAAGATACATCCTGCCAGAGTTGCTGGCACCGACTTCTTAACCTAAACTACTCCATACACTCAACAGCCCCTTAATAAATTAACACTAGGATTAGGACATTTTGTTCCTCTCTGGCCATGAGAACGGCTAGTTATACTAAAAGATGAGCCTTAACCACGCAGTGGAGGATCTCTGTGGCTTTACTCAATCAAGAAGTTCGACATATCCAAAGGCTTTATGATGTTATCCGTAGGATGGAAAGAGATGCGCCATCGACAAAAAGGGGTAGAACAGAAACTCCCTCTAATCACTGACTTCAATCATACCCTTCACTAATTTCAGAAATTGGTCGCGGTAATCGTCTGCTGTCGTCGTAATCGGCATATCTCCCTGCCTCGCAAACAAGTTCAAGCTTTGCACTGCTCCCTTTGTAGCATGCGCTCGTAGACTGTGTCGCGCCCAGAAGAAATCCAGCACCACTACTCTGTAAACCCATTTACCATCCGCCGAAGTGATACCCCTGCGCCACGAGGATTCGCCGTCTGCTGGGGTCCCAGGCTCCTCGACCGACGACTGGTAAGATGCAGGAAATCGGACAAGGAAAAGTGAGTAATCGACCACGTTCGACTTTTGGAGGAAGCCAGTGTCTTCTTCTATGGCGGCCATGAACTGTTTAAATTGGGAGGAGGTGATGCGAAGCTTATCGTCAAAGGTGTTGACGATGCGCTGCATAGTTTCCTCGCTGGTCATTTGATCTGGGAGCAGGTCGCGCCGCGGGTAGAAATACTCGGGCGGCTTAAGATCATAAGTTTCCCACTTCCCTTTCCCATACTTGTCCTGAAAGACCTCTCTGCCATACTGAATGTTTTCCATCACGATGTGGTGAGTCGGAGTGAGATTGACAACTCCACCCAACGTAGGGCATAAGGGAACTAGAAAATCGGTGATGCGGACCAGCAACGAATGCGGGTGAGCGGACATGTACTCATAGTAAGGGTGGAGTAATTCATCTTGGAAGAACGAATATTCGAAATGCCGAGGAAGGCTCTTAATCAGATAACGGGAGTCGGGTGTAGTGAAAAAGGTCTCTTGAATCCGTTAGCAAATCTCGCCGTCTTCTGGTTCAATGCCTCTGTCTTGCTCCACAGCGTGCATTCATCAAAATTCTAAAAAAGAATATCAACTCAGCACGTACCGAACCAGAATACCCCAAGTCCCCAATGGTCTGTAACACCACTGCGCCCGGTTGTTGTCCCGCCCCGAATGACTCCCGGTAATCCTGCTCATTGATTTGCCACGTATCATTGCGCAATTGTCGCATGTATTCTGAACCACAACGAACAAGTTTCACGGTGTAGAGATGGAAAAAGTTGAGCAATCGGGAGAAGAAACTCGGTTTAGGCGCATAATCAGTGGTCAAGGCCCGTAGAATGGCCTTGTTGAGGGAGCGCTGGCGACGTTTTCCCATGACTTTTGCTTTTCTCTTTCTAAATAGAGTGTATGCTGATGGTTATCGGTGATTCGGAGGAGTATTTGTATCTGCGGGAGTTCATGTGCACCGGCAAGAGACGCGAGTTGGGAGCGGAAACGTGCAGATGGGGATGACATCATCGGTCTGGGCAGTCAAAGGATGAGCGAAAACTCAGAACGCGAAAGCCGAACTTCTGCATACAGCCATTGAAGGAAAACCTGCTTCTGGGATCTAAAGAGGTGATGGATGCAGGGTCTTTACTAGATGGCGCCGCCCAAATCCGAAATCCAGGCACATGTACGGAGTAAGTGGCTTGCTCATATTTCGCTTTGCGTTTAATTTGGGCACGTTGCAGTAAGACGCGTTTAGCAACTGACTTGCACTCCTTGATCAGCTCCCAGAGATCAGCAGGGGAAGCCAATGCAAATAAATATGTACAACGAGTGACAATGTATATATACTCGTCGTCACAATTACTGTGTCGAAAGAGATTGTCTAAAGCCCTCAACTCGGCTATCAAACACTTGGGCCTGTTCAAATTCAGCCGACATTGATAAAAGAATGGCCACAGGGGCTATTATACCGACGGCTAGGTCATTTGTCCCACAGCTCATGAAATCTCAGCTTCTTCACCACTTGCGGAGCTCAGAATATGGTTTCGCCAGAATCGGGTGCCTTCAATGCCCTCTTCTCGGCAGAGAACACCTCGATCCTCGGCCATTTCAAGCTCTTCCGAAGTAACGCCAACACTCCACCCAAAGCGCTGGGCGGCCTCTTGCGCTGTTACTCCCCTGCCATAAACTGTCCAATTCCAGGGTACATCTACCTCAGGCGGTTTCGTATGCAAGTCATCTAGCCACGCTTCAAGTAAACGTATACATCTTTCATCCGTCCAATCATGCGGCTGTACGACTAGCAATCCACTTTTGAATCGGCGTAAGCGCACAGGGAGTTTAAGCGTCTCCCACAATTCTGCCGCCTTGTGGAAATCGGATGGACTGACAAGCTCTACTCCGTTTCGGCGTCGGTTGAAGACGGCCCAGAGGTCTATAAGGCTCATGACGCCGCCTTCTCGGCGAAGTAACCCTTCTCGTTCGTCCGTCAAAAATTCAGCGAGATTGCGCGATAGCTCTGAAAGATAGAGGTTCTCTGAGCCACTTCCAGAACCAAGCATGTCTTTCGTTGTGATCATTCCAAGTGCCGCAGCAGATTGTGAGATAACAGCATTGGCTTCAATAGAAGGGTCACTCGACTTTATCCCGGCTTCCGCGGCCAGGGTTTCAGCTAAAGCAACAATATTCTTAGCCGATGCCATCAGTGCTTCAAGGTCTTCAAAGGCATTTCCAATCACGGTTTCGTTATTCTTCCTTGTTTGAAAACCTCGGCGCTCGAGCCCTGCAATTCCAACCCCTCTCGGGCGGGTCTCCCTTTCGCTGGTGTAAGTAGAAGGTTTCCTAGTAGATGAGGTATTCTCGGGCTCGGTGCAAAGCGGACCCTGAGGCACAGGGGGCGCATCATGAAGAAGCCATTTGCGCTGGATCAAAGCATCGTTAAGTCTTTCATGAAAGACCTTCTCTCCACCGCCACGGAAGGATAATTTCATACTCTCATTAATTTCCGTATTTTCCAGCTGAGAGGTGAGAGAGAGAGGTGCTGGAGAATCTAACCGGACAGGGACTGTGTTTCCTGGCTGTTTGAGAGGTGCGCCACAAATCTCACATTCTAAGAGAGACGGATAGTTTGCAAATGTACAACGCGGGCAGGGGGTATGGTCCTTAGCCGCAGAGGTTGGCAATGCAAGGATTTCTTCATTTTTATTGTCGTTTATTGGGGTCACAGTGGTACGGTCTCCAAAGGGAACGCTTGAAGCCGTTGAATTTGTTGTAGTGTGATTTGCGGCAGATGCAATGGCTGCCTTTAGAATAGTCGTAAGGGGTGGCTTGATCCCACAAGCTAAACAAGGAGGGAGTGGAGTAGATGCTGTGGCCGTGGACGGATCAAAATTGGACGGAACTGGATTGGAAAAGGTGCATATTGGGCAGATCCAAGTTACACTCGAAAATCTAGGTGACGCTCCATTTACCTGTCGCAGTGAAGGGCTCGCAACTCTTTGAGCGGAGGAGGATGAGTGTCTCGGTGACGGTGCACATTCGGCCCTGGAGGGACTTTGCCCTGGGTGTTTCCTGGAGCGCTTCGGGTATATCACAATTTTGGGTGATGATCTCAGGAAGCCCGCCTAAATCAAACCGTTAGGACACGTCCGGTGTTATCAGTAGGAACAAGTATATCACCTGATAGTCTATCCGGTCCACTTCCTTCAGGTCAATTGCTACTGAATACTTTCGAGGCTCGGATGCCCCGACGTAGTAGATACGATGTGAAGTCAGGTAGGCGTGGCCATTTTGGTAGTTGGGTATCTTGTATTTGCTAAATTCCCACAGCACCAGTGAGCATGGGACTTTGACACTACAACTCTAGACCTGAAGGATGAGCAGCACTTACCTTTCATACAAACCTACCATATCCTGAACAAAAAGTAGAGCTTCATCTTGGAGTAATGAGGGGCGAAGTGCAGTTGTGAGATCAACTGGTTTGAAAAACATCTAAGAGAAGGAAAACAAAAGTGGGCGCATGATGCTGAAATGTGTACATGTGAAATAGAAAGTGCTACAAGAACAAACAATTCAAAACCACAGACTCCAGGCCATCTTGACTGTCATGACTGTCATTCCAAGTTTCAACAGTCAACCGAGATGGATGTTCACATTCATCGCTTGCATCTGCATGATGATTTGTCATCCCCGCCTTTGCAAACTGTCATGTGACATGCCGCCTGAGAAACCCGCTAGACCCAAAGAAGATGCCATGGAGTTGCTTTTCGCTTGCCACCTCACCACTCACCACTCCTCACTACACACCCCATATCATTCACTTTTTCGTCTGATCACTCAACCTGGTGTTTTCATCACATGTAGAAGATACCAAATCTTTCTGTTATATCATGTGAATTGCCATATGATTTTTCTTCAATTCAATCTGTGAATCTGTTGCCTTGCTGTTGAGGTTGTGACCTCAGTACTAGAACCAATTTTTGTTGAAACCTGCCGGGACTTTAACACCTCAACTTTGTTGACTTTGTCTCTTGAATTTGTATTTATTTTCTATACTTCGCCATGAATGCTGCCTCTGCGCCATGGAGGGGATCCAATACACCACAGTATACATCTAATGGTGAGCATGCCTGCCCTATCTTTAAATCATTTTCATCGCTGACAATACGTAGCTGCCCCGGCCTACATTCCAGTTCAAGCACGCCGTAGTCTGGCTTCTCACGTCCAGTCAGCCGCAGAAACGAGTCACACAAACATGCCGACGAAATCTGCCGATCCCCAAGGTGGTAAGAAAAGGGTAGAATGGCCTCCTGGAGTTCGCCAATATGTGCAAAAAAGCTTCGTGCCGGAATTTCAGATCTCGGGTATTACACGAGAGGATATGGAAAAAAAGTTAAAACAAATCATCACGGAAGCAGCGGAGAGCAGTAACCTAGACAACGTTGATTGGAATGTCCTACCTTTGCCTCAGGAAATGATTCGGGATGAGCGAAATAGGGCTCTAACAGTGCGGAGTCAGCCCGTGGGATTTACCAAAAACATTTCTTCACATACCGAGAGGCCGCAGAAGGATAAAAGTTCCCCGAAAAGAAAATCATCGGAAATAAGCACGGTGGAGGTTAACGTGGAAAGTATTCCGCCATGGAGAAGAAAAGCTAACTCTGGCACTGAGTTTGATGAACGCAATAATTTAGCTTCCCCTACTGACAAACGAAGGCGGACAGATGTCATCAATAACGATAACTTTAGCAGCAATATCTCAAGTAAGTTTAGCAGTGTCCTGGAAAGCCGGAAACGGCGCTTCGAAGACCCGGCCTCTGGCTATCAGACAGCCCCGGGTACTCAGTCACCCTACGAAAGGTCACCCCCGAGAAACCTTGATGTGGGACCTGTTATCGGTCGGTGTCTAAATCTAGAAAAGAATTACTTCCGTCTTACGGCTCCGCCAAATCCGGACACTGTGCGGCCACTGCATGTCCTGAAAAAGACACTTGATCTATTGAAGAAGAAGTGGAAGGCGGAAAACAATTACAACTACGTTTGTGATCAATTCAAATCCATGCGACAAGATTTGACCGTGCAGCACATAAGAAATGAATTCACGGTCAGCGTGTACGAAATTCATGCGCGAATCGCTTTGGAAAAGGGCGATCTTGGTGAGTATAATCAGTGCCAGACTCAGTTGTTGGCACTGTACGCAATGAATCTTGGAGGACACCCCATGGAGTTTAAAGCTTATCGTATTCTTTACTTCATTTATACTCGGAATCGAACTGCGATCAACAACGCCCTGGCAGATCTAACCCCTGCAGAAACAGCAGACCCTGCTGTGAAACATGCATTGGATGTGCGCTCCGCGCTTGCACTTGGCAACTATCATCGGTTCTTCCAGCTTTATCTTGACACACCGAACATGGGGGCATATCTTATGGATATGTTCGTTGATCGGGAACGCCTCAACGCTCTCGCATACATTTGTAAAGCGTACGTGTTGTGCTCCTGTGGTTGGCTTAGCATGAATCTAACCTGCAGAGTAGGTATAAACCTGACATCAATATCAGATTCATCACAGAAGAACTTGGTTTCGAATCCGATGAACAAGCTGCCCGTTTTATCTTGGATCATGTGCCGGACGAGCTCCTTCTGGAGAAACCAGACGGCGTTAAACTTGTCACTGCGAAGGCGCAGATGTTCTTTGAGACGGCTAAATCTGAAGCCCATAGAGTCGTTGATATCAAGGGACAAATTTAGCGACTCTTTTGCGTTTTGACGGTGGTTATATCCTATGGGAGCCTTCTCGTCTTGTTGCGGTGCACACTGGACCTCCTACCGCGTCGTAGTGGCTTTCGTTCTTCGTGTCTTCGGCGTTCCTTGCCGCAGATTGTTTCCTATTCAATTTTCGTGTTTCCTGCCACAGATCACATCCGTCGTCAGCTCGTGGCTTTTTCAAAATACCATCCGTACCTTTCGGCTATCTCCCTGTTTCGAACGACTCATCTCCTTCCTGGCAAGGGAGAAAGGCAAAATCCCTTTTTCTTCTCTTTCTTTTGATTGGCCATATGGCTTTTAGCCATTTCATCCTCCGCACACTACGGGCTGAAATACGGGTGTCAGGCGTCGGGATTACTGTCCTGGTTGATATGATGGCAGACCCCCTGTCAGTGCAAATTGTTTGCTCTGTTCTTGGGTCTCAATGTGGGCGTTTTGTCATTTCCAGTGATATCCTGTAGGGAAATTTGGTTTGTTTATAAAGCAAGATAGTGATCTTCCTCTGTAGGAGTACATAAAAATTACAAGATCTTGTACATTTTGATGAATCCAAATTGTTGCTGCTTAAGAGAATGGAGTTATAGTGAGTAGCGAGCGGTAGCGGATTTTTAGATTGCAGCAATTCTTTCATGAACCAAAGCCCAGCCATGGCACTGGGTCAATCTCATTTCCGTCCCGGGATTATTCACTTCCTGTTGACAGGGCTTGACCCTGGAAGAAAGGCAATATACCACCGATTTCATTGCTTTGGGAAGTTTGCGGCGCATCCCGCAGTGGTGGAATTGACTTCTGGCGGGTTGGGGCGACGTAAGTGTCTGCTGTACTCCGTACCAGGGCCAAATTGAAATATGTTAGACGACCGATTCTCCTCGGTATCAGACGCTTTAAGTCTGCAAAAGAGAAATTTTACAAGGGTAGCCTGGCAATCTCTATCTGATCTGGACCGTTATCATTATCTTGGCGGATGCTAGAGAGGATGTGTATGAATAGATATGGCCTTCGGGGGTTCTTCTTTGCTGGGAAGTTTGGCCAGGAATGAATTCCTGGTAGAAGGCTTCTTTATCAGGATGCCAGGCAAAAGCACAATTGCAGCATGTCTAGACATTTGAGGGAATGCGTGAATTTTAGCCCTAGTGTAATATGACGCTGTGCGCGCTCCTAAAGCTCTTATCGCGCGAATATTGGTCAGTCTAGACAAGTACAGTCGCACCCACTAACTTCCCGGCGCAGAAGAGCCTTTCCGTTGTGGAGATTCAGTGAAAATGCTGGGAAGGGGCCCTAATCTTAGGTAGGTTCTAGATGCGAGTGAAATTAGCTGGCGGGACGAAACAAGAGTTGATAGAAAAAGTTCGAAAATGATCCCTGGACCGTCATAGAACTTCGAGTGCCCGCGGCTCGAGATCTTGGGACCTCACGTACAGGACATCACGCATTGACATGCATGTGTCTTTCCTTATAGTGATTTCTTTTTCTTTTTTTGTGTCTGCAAACTGCGCTTTGACTCGTTTTCGCCCCAGTGCTTCAATTTCCTTTCTTTTTTTCTTCTTCTGCTCTGCTGCGTATGCGCCCGGTTACGTCATCGTGCTTCAGGATGGGTGATGCGAGAGCAATTAGCTGGGCTTCGACGAGTTGGAAGACGGGCTTGGGTTTGAATGCGAAGAATCCAGAAGGGCAGGTCGGATGATAGTTAGTTATCTATCTAGCTGGAGATGCAAGGGACGAATAACACATTCGCCAGCCAACAAGATGGAAGGAAAAAGGAAAAAAAGGGTCAGCTGCGGGGGGCGTAGTTAAGGCATGGAGAGCAATAGTAGATCGTCGTTGACAAGAGGCGAGATGGGCGTAACTAAGGCAGCCAAGATCCTTTGCTCAGCTGCCATTGAAGAGGAGGTTGAATTGTCAGGCGCAAAAGTAATGCGCTATCAACTTGTAGTTGGTTGTTGGATTTGGCTTCTCTACTAGATGATTGAGTGGACAAAGATCACTGTTGCAAGCTTGGTGGCAGGATGAAGATGTGTAGCTTCGTTAAGAGACAGAGAGAGAGAGAGAGAGTCAAGAGTGATTTGGGCGACAAGAAGGTCTACGGATGGGAAGTGGATTGATGGAACAAATAAAAAAGTCTCTTCAGACGAAATCCATGGCCGCCATCAGTCCACCACTGCCACTCCCACCATTTCTTTCTCTTTATCTCTTCTCTTCTCTCTTCTCTCTGTCTCTCTCTCTTTCTCCCCAGTCTGTGAAGTCTTCTTGACGGCCTCCATCACCTCTCCCTCCATATCGCCTCTCTCGTTGTCGTCTTCGAAACCGTTGCGATGCTTTGAAACCCTCCTCATCGATATAATAAGAGATAGTCAACCTAGGCACCCAAGTTAGCGACCGCCACGAACCCCAGACGATGAAGACTCGTATCGCGGTTGAAACTCAATGAATCCACGGTCCTTGAAGGCTTCCTGCTATTGATATTCGATTTGACTTTATACTTCCCATCTTTTATCGTTTACCAGTGCCATCCTGTTCATTAAAACTGCCTGCATCCCCTGGGTTATATACTGCTGTGACAGTTGAGCGCCGAGAGAAGAGCGCATGAGGCGGGCAGCACGTACTCGCTTCTGGTCGCATATTAATCACACTGACAGTCTCTCCCTGATTGCATCCAGGCGGTCTTGCTGCACGAACTACACGTACCTGCGTGTGCTCCTGCGGGTTCGACCCCGTCCTCTCTCGTGTTGTGGAGGATTAGGCCTACTACTCGGTGACACGAAAGCGGCATCAACCTTAAGAGGTTCATCAGCCGGGCTGAATTAACAGCTAATACTAGTCAACTAACTGGATCATCGCGCCGCAATTTACTATTCGAAGTTCGCCCAGCCTGCACCCTGACCGAAAACCCCTTCTCTCTCTTCCCAATTCTAAAACTGGTTTCACTCAGATTAAAACTAATACAACTTCGTGGGCGAAATCCTGGGGCCTGACGACCACCAAAAAAAATGAAGGTGTGTTCTGCCAAAATGTCTCTCCTAAAATTCCCTTCTTTTCACTTTGCGCATTCATTTTTGTTCCATAAGGCGAACTCTCTGTCTTCTCTGCCTCTCTCTCTCTCTCTCTGCCCTCTCCCTAACTTGCACTGGCCCCATCATGGATCCTTTGGGTTTCAGCTAATCAGTTCCGCCGCCATGGTTAAATTTGCTGCTAGGCTATCAGGCGTTCACTTAAAGGAGAGAAAGACCATAAGCCACAGCATGTCTCGCTGACTCCCAAGTCTGCGATTGCTATTTTGCCGCCAAAGAAAGTGAGTTGGCTTTTCCTCTCTTCCCCTTGCCGACCTTCATCGCCACGCCTCTTAGCGGCCCTTGCAATGCCCAATAGTCTAATCCACTTGTTCTGCATTTGACCCCACAGGTCATAAGGGCCCTGTATGATTACACTCCCGATCCCGCCAACACACAGGCGCTTGCTTTCAGCAAAGGCGACTTTTTCCATGTTATAAGCAGAGAAGACGACTCCGACTGGTACGAAGCTTGCAATCCATTGTCCTCCAACGCACGTGGTCTCGTCCCCGTTTCCTTCTTCGAGGTTATTGGCAAAAACGAGCGAGATAGTGGCGGTCTGACGGGGTTCCCTGAAGAGCGCAGTCAGGAACTCCAGGACTCGGATCCTTCTATACCCGTCAGCGCGGAGCCCTCGACAAATACAACAAAGCAGGGCGCGCAGGCAAGGATGTCGTCAATCGGGAAGAGTGTTGGCGCTATGGTGTATGGGATCGTACAATATGACTTCCACGCAGAAAGACCGGATGAACTGGAGGCCAGGGCAGGTGAAGCGATCATCGTTATCGCCCAGTCGAACCCTGAGTGGTTTGTCGCAAAGCCAATTGGCCGCCTAGGCGGCCCAGGTCTTATTCCAGTTTCTTTCATCGAGGTCAGAGATATGACGACAGGCCAGCCCGTCACTGACCCGCATGACGCTGTTAAGCGCGCTGGGGTTCCACGAGTTGAGGAATGGAAAAAAATGACTGCCGAATATAAGAACAGCTCTATTACCCTTGGGAAATTTGAAACCGGAGGGGCTCCGTCTGGTGCCACGGAGATTGAGAAGATGAGTATGAACAACAGCGGCCATCATAATAGCAATGATTATGTGAGTACATCACCTCCCTGTCTCGAAACTCCACTCGCCTCTTGTCTAATCCCTAATGATGCATGTATAGTACCATCAACGAAACGCGAGTAAAAGTCAAAGACACCCCCATTCAAGTCAGCAATTCCAACAGCAGCGACCACAGGATTATTATTCTGTTCCCGCTCCAGTCAAGGCTTCGATCCCCCGCTACTGCTTCGACAACGATAAGTATTGGTACATTATCGAATCTCAAATGGAAGACGGAAGGTGGTGGGAGTTATCGAGATACTATCACGACTTCTATGATTTCCAGATCGCGCTGCTGGCACAATTCGAAGAGGAGGCTGGTAATAAGGGAGGTCCACGGACATTGCCATTCATGCCTGGTCCAGTCACACATGTGACAAATGCAATCTCAAACGGCCGTCGCCAAAATCTGGACGAGTACATAAAAAAACTACTCGCGATGCCGCCACATATCTCGCGCTGTCAGCTTGTTCGCCAGCTTTTCGCGCCACGACAAGGTGATTTTGAAATCGACCCAAATGTGATGATTGATGAGTATCGGCTTTCCTCAGGATCCCGACCATCCTCGGGGCACGATCCGTCTCCCAGTGCCTCTCGGCAGTCGTCACAAGGCCAGATGAATAGCTATCCCAGCCATCAGCGAAGTCAGGCGTCGGTATCGCAATCAAGCGTAATTCAACAGCCGTCGATGATTCGACAGGGCAGCGCACTCACACAAGCGTCTGTATCTTCAAACCCGAATGCCATCAAAATCAAAGTGTTCTTCCAAGACGATCTCATTGTCGTCCGCGTGCCCACTGACATTACATTGCAGCAATTAAGAGAAAAGATAAAGGACCGTCTAAAGGTGGAGGAGGAGATTATGCTGCAATACAAAGATGAACCCTCGCGCGGATTCGTTGAGCTACTCAGCGACGCTGATTTAGAAATGGCAATCCAACGGAACATGAAACTAATGGTGTATGTTGGGATTGTGTGAATATACCACAGATTTGCCGTGAGGCCCTGGGCCCACTTAACCGTCGAGTCGATTCTCCCCCCCCTGATTATCCTTCTTCGATACCAGTTCTCATCTATACTTTCTGATCCCTTCGCGATCTACCCATATTTCGAAATTTACTGTCTTCGATTTTTAGCCGAATTTGGTCGGTTGTTCTCCATCTCTTTCTGGTTTACAATTGCTTGTTGCTTCACACATTTCGTTCCCTTCATGGGTTCCCTTCTCGAGTTATCGTCTTTCAGTTCAAAGCATTTTTTTATTGCTATACATTTTTCTCACACCAGTTAGTCCCTTGATCTCGTACGATACGTCATCTTTTATTACCACTTCCTCTTCTGCACCTTATATATAAATCAAACGGGGATGGGCGGGGGGAAGTGGAGGGAATGGGGAGGGCGGAGGGCGGAGGACGGAGGACGGTTTGAGTTGATAGGATGGGGGTATATGATGAACGAGCAATGATGAACGTAAAGACTTTAGAACGCCCAATGCAATGAAAATAGTATCATCAGTTGTGTGGACGATCCCCTTTATACTGTGGAGCGTCACGGTCGCTGGACTTGTATCTCCTATATTTTTCAGTCGAGGAGATTCAGTAAGTAGCATCCCTTGCAAACATAATGTTTCCCTTCGAGCGGTTTACCTGCATCAATTTCAATGTCCTGTGTGTTAGTTATACTCTCAAAACATCAGGCTGGAGTGCAGAAAAGCCTGCGGAGGGCGGAGGGAAAAAAAGAAATAATCGAAAAAGAAAGCCCGATGCGGGGGTCGAACCCGCAACCTTGAGATTAAGAGTCTCACGCTCTACCGATTGAGCTAACCAGGCATTTGTTGGTGGGACTCAGACAATCTTAGGCAGTTATCAGCCAACCTGTCTTCTCATCCCCACCAGATCACAAATGGCCTCGGCAGCTCACAGTCACGCTAATCTTTATCTGGGCTAGCTCTCCTCCCGCAACCGATGGCAAAATTCATTTCCATGTCACCGCCTTTAGTGATCCCGAGTCATTGCCGTTGTGCATTGATTTCGATGCTGCGAAAGTGGGCATTCCGCTCAAGCCTGCAGATCCGCCTTTCAGTACTCATTCACTATCGTTATTTTTTGATCAAAGCGTAGCTTATTGCTGTTCTTTTCTCGTCTAGAAAGCGTTGGCTTGTCTGCTTGTTTATTTTTCGGCATTATTCCGCCTGTCCGCCGTCGTTATCCCCCGCCGCCGGAACACAACAAGCGTTGAAGAAGAGGTCGTTTCGATGATACAATTTTGTCTTTCGTATTGTATATTACAAGGCTGAACGGTGCTGGGAGATTCTGGCAAGACAATACGGTTCAAATCTGAAAACAGAAGCCTTCGGGATCAGACAAGTTACAACAAACAATGCGGTCTGCAGTACGACCATGTCGCAAGATTCTAAGCGCTGATACCACGCTTTCTGGGCCCTGCTGTGCGCGTTCCTTTTCGGTCGGTGCAAGAGGAGCGTCGAATACACGCCGGACAAAATGCTGGAATCAACCGGTTCGCCGTGAGAAGTGCGTTGGATTTCTGCCTTCGGGGAGGAGACGAGCAGTGGATAATGGCGTTAGATATGGAGGCGAAGCGAGGAGGATGGCGAGCACCAGCGCTGCTGTTGGGGTCCAAGACGGGGAGCGGACAGCAATGCATGGGCCCATACAAGAGTATGATTCCAGGGTTCAGGCGGGAAGATTAAGGGATGATGACCATCAGCGAGGTATGCTACCTACTTAGTGTGAAAGTTATATGGTGTGAAGAGCTCCGTTAACAAGTATCTTCCTTTTGCTGTCTGGCAGCAATTATCCAGCATTTGCAGGACCTTCATGAAGTGCTTAGAGGGTATAACCCACCTCCGGTAGTCCACCCGTCCTTCGCTGAGCTGAATGCTCCATCTAAATCTTCCTTCTTGGATTCTCTCTTCGGCCGTAGCTCCAAAGCACCCAGCCTCGCTACGCGAGTACCTGAAGACATGCCTAAGGGCTTATATATGCATGGAGACGTTGGATGCGGAAAGACCATGTTGATGGATCTGTTTTACGAGACTTTGCCCCCAAACATTCGCTCCAAGACACGCATCCATTTTCACAACTTCATGCAGGACGTGCACAAGCGGCTTCATGCTGTGAAAATGAAGCACGGCACGGGTTTTGACGGAGTCCCGTTCGTGGCGGCTGAAATCGCCGAGCGGTCGAGTGTGCTGTGTTTTGACGAGTTTCAATGCACAGATGTCGCTGATGCGATGATACTAAGAAGGTATGCGTTTTCATCTCCTGTAGGCGTCGTGGATGACTTGGGACTATCCGATCTTTAAGGCAAATGCTGACAAGAAACAGATTACTCGAATCCCTGATATCCCATGGCGTTATACTTGTAACAACATCGAATCGCCACCCTGATGATTTGTATAAGAACGGAATCCAGCGGCAATCCTTCATTCCCTGCATTCAGCTTCTTAAAAACGCCCTCACTATTCTAAATCTCAATTCCTCCACGGATTATCGCAAAATACCGCGTCCACCGTCTGGTGTTTACCACCACCCTCTCGGTATGCAGGCCGACCACCACGCTGATAAATGGTTCAGATACCTTGGCGACTTCGAAAGTGAACCGCCGCACCGCGCAGTGCATCAGGTTTGGGGCCGAGATGTCGTGGTTCCGCAAGCGTCTGGTAAAGCAGCCAGATTTACCTTTAACGAACTAATCGGCCGACCAACGAGTGCGGCGGATTATCTCGAGTTGATGAGAAACTACAATGCGTTTATTATTACAGATGTACCTGGTATGACAATGCAGCAACGCGATTTGGCCAGACGGTTCATCACGTTCATCGATGCTGTCTACGAGAGCAGGGTATGGGTTTTCCACTGCTTTTTACAATTCGATATCCCCCAATATATCAAAAATTCATACTAATATATGCATATATCTAGGCCAAACTCGTCCTAACCAGCGCTGTCCCACTCTCCAATCTCTTCCTGTCAACCGCCGAACTCAAAGAATCAATTTCCCACCCCCCCAAAAATTCCGCCTCCAATCCGAATTCCAATTCCTCTTCCTCCTCCGCATCGTCATCAACGTCCTCGCCCTCCACGGACGCCGGCGAAGACATGGACGACGAAATGCGCAGCCTAATGGACGACCTCGGCCTCTCCATGTCCGAATTGAAATCCAGCTCGATATTCAGCGGCGACGAGGAACGTTTTGCGTTTGCTCGGGCGTTGTCGAGATTGACGGAGATGGAGGGAAAGGACTGGGTTGAGAGGGGCATGGGCATGGGAATGGATGTCAAAGCGGGAATGCAAGAGAAGCAAGCGTGGGATAAGATGAGGAGTCGGTGGACGGAGGATAAAATGTAATGAAGTATAAAAAATTTTGATATCATTGTGCTTTTCTTGTGCAGATAGATGTCTTTCTTTTTCTGCTTTTTGTATGATACCTTTGATAGATTTGGAGCCGTTGCTTTGGTCTCATGTAGGTTTTACACAAAAGAAACTACACTGTGAAAACAAGTCCCAATATATGTACAATCATTCAGACAACATACATACTCAATAGGCTTAAGCACAATCAAGCCTTGACATTAAAGAGCGATTTTACCTGCCTAACCCGTCCGATCAATCATAACTCGTACAATCACATTACCTGTAGCAAATCGACCACCCAAATCAAACCCTTTTGAAACAAATAGGGGGGAATCAAAAAAGAAAAACAGCAATTAAGATCTCATTTCCTCCAAAAAGCCACCTTGCTAGCCTTCCTCTTCAAAAACCAACCCGTCTCACTACACCAACCCTTCACCTTATCACCAATATTTCGATGCGATCCATAGCCGACACTGCTCAGCGCTGCAGAACTACCACCGCTCCCCGACGACCCAGATCCCGCAGCAAACTTCATTCTCCCTTCCGCAATCTTATGCACAATATTCAATATCGCAAACGCCGTGGACCCCAGGCCACGGAAAACCGCCAACCCCGCCACGGCCCATAGCACAAAGGCAAGATACCCATTGCTACCGACTTCCTTGTGACTATACGATTCGCTCACGGACATGGCGAGAACCGCATTGGCGACCACCCAGATCGAGACCATGTACGTGCGGACAGCGCGATAGTAGTCCTCTTGCATCTGGGCCTCGGAGACTTCGGGAGCTTGGACCTCCAGCCTGTCACGAAGGTTGCGGAGTGCTTCGTCGTAGCCGCTGTCGATGTCGAGTTGTTCAGAGGGCATTTCTAATTCAACAGTGGACGAGTTTGTTGTTCGCGCAATTCCGAGATCGGTGTGGATCACGTTGTCGCCCTTTGTGCCCCAGGTGACGTCGTGAGTGTTGCAAAAGGCGTAGACTTGCAGAGTGCAAATGTAACTTGGCAGAAGCGCAAAGTATTGCGCAGATGATGTGAACATGTGCCAGGGGTCGAGGTACATGAATGACATGAGGAAGTAAAGGCCAACCGTTGAGAGAGTTGAGACGATGATATTAGTAAAGAGGTTGCTCCCAAGCTTGAGATTTTCATTATCTCCGGATTCATTATCTTGTTTGAGTTGCATTACCACCATGTACAATGCAGCGAAGGTGGTGTAGGCCATTATAATGCTGTACACGATCATGCCCGACATGAACATTTTTTTGGCGCTGTTTTGCAATGATTAGCCGAATTCGTTTAATTGAGATAAGATGCACCTACCCCTGAGGTCGATTACCCATGGACAAAATAAATTGTAAACATATGAGCAAGATACAAGAGTATCTCAGTGCAACAAAAATGATGTTACCAATACCATGCCCAAATGGATCAACCTCCGGAGCTGCCAATGCCCCAGCGATGAAATAGAATGTGATATAAAAATTGGCCTTTTTATTAGAAGTCAGCAACTAGAGGTCTTCACGAGTAATATGGGAGTAGGTGGCACAAACCAAAGAGAAGAACGTAAATACCAAGCTCACAAACTGATAGATGAATTCAATATGGAGTAAAACCTTTCGCATAACCGAATGATCTGTCTTCCAGATTTGGCGAAAGTGGATTAAAGAGTATACAGCAGCAAAAAAGGCACCGTTGAGCCATCTTCGGCGCTGTGAGATAAACTCAGGAACAGCATCTATTCGTGATGTCAGCCTTTATGTTGAAATGTAATGGGACATTCGTTCCTGTGTACAACATACCTGGAACATCAGTCTCCCCAACAGCACTTTTCACAAACTTCAGAATCCACTGATCTTCCCTTTTGGCTACTAATTCCCAACACAGGATACGATCTTCAGCCAAGTACATATTGGCCGTGAATACATCGGTATTTTTCCCATGTAACATTTCTCCCTTGAAATACTGGCTCAGAGGTCCGTGGCCTGTGCTGTCATTTTGCAAAGCATGGTACCGATACGCACTCAATGCCCCAGGCAGCACGGTGATGTACCCAAAGACAGATTCGAGGGGCTTGTCTAAAATATTAGACATCTTGTACTCAAAGTTCTGAGATGCCACAAGAGGATTGAGCAAGCCAAGCCATCCTTTCCCTTTGCCTGCTTTGATTTCCCCTGCAGCACCGGCAACATTGGAGTCTTGATCGAAGGCTTTCCACAGGTGATATAGGGCTGTGGGAGACGGTTTGGTGCCAACGTCGAGCAAAATGCAAACATTGGGAGTCAGAGCGCGGCCAAAAGCGTTAAAAAACCATCGATGGGAGTTGAGTTTCTTCTGGTTACGTTCTTTCAAACAGAATATTATTTGGCAAGGAACTATACCTTTCTCTGCGCCCTTGAATTTCAGATCGGGGTCGAGTGAGACCTGGGTTGTATACTCGTACACGTGGGCAGTAACCTCTTTTTGATTGACGATATTCTTTGCAATGCCGTCCTGATACACCCCCATTGCCGCGAGAGCATTGAGAGTTCGTGGATGGACCTTTTGTCTGCCGTCTGCAATTATACATACCACAATCTTCTTCCAGCCATCCTTGCCCCAGGTTCTAGATTTTGTTCTTGAGCAAAAATGGGAGATATTTCTCATAACACCGTGCATTGTGCGAGTAAAATTGATCTCATCCTCGTTGTACATCGTGATGCAGACGAAAAGCTCGGTCTCGCGCATGGTGCTCCCAATGTTTTGCCGCAATTTGTATCCGCGAAGCACGAAATCGTCGGGGTCGCAGGTCACGGCAGTATACCGCATGTGGGTAAATTCGCGATCATCGCGGCGAGGAAGAAAGCTGTGTAAAATTGTAGGAATTTTGCATTCCAGTACCAGCTCGCCGTTGATCAGTTTCACCTCCTTTTTCGTCATCTGTGCTTGCCTGACGCCTCTACGGTCCTGGCGGCCCGTTGGAGCAGGTCCATAATGCAGATCTGGTTCGGTATTGGTTTCTGAGTTGTTATCGTCGAGATCAATTTTGCTCATGGTATCTTTGTCTGTGACCATTGTGGAATCACTAACGTAAGAGTCGTATGACCTTGTGCTAGCTCGTGAGCCTGGTTTTGAGTCGATTATCCTACCATTTCCTCCAAATGGGTCATCGCTGCCACTGCTCTCGGTGGCATCAATGTTAATTCTCATTTCACTCGCTGATGGCCGAGAGAAAAGTGGCGCAGGAGGAAGGGGTCGCTGTGGGCTACCGCCGTATCGGGAGCTCGGAGTTCCTGGCCTCGGGCTCCCGTTAATATCTGCTGGCTCGTAATTTACACTTGGGGCAGATGCAGGTGGCCTGACCCACTCAGACCCCCGGGAAGGTGTCCAGGGCCTAGTTGGAGAGCCAGAACGCTGTGTAGCATCCCCGGAGGTGCTCGGCGGTGGTATACTCGGCGCATTGCTCAGACTTGACGGAGGGCGGGATGGTGAGAACGAGGTTGTCGAGTGGTTATGGTGGTGGAGCGGCTGATAGCGCAAAGATCGGGCTGTCGATACCGAGCTTCTATGACACAACGTGTTAGCTGGCTGTTCTGAGTTCGACTCTTGTATGCTTGGAAGCCCTGTCAGATCAATTGGATCCAGATGTGTCCCTAGTTTGGGTTTGACCAGCGGCTTCGGCGTTGTAAGTCTGAGAGGGGCGGGGACCATTAACGGGTCATTGACCGTCCTGAGGGTGGGAGTGGCACTTGGGTTGCCATAAATATTGGGTTTTAGACGCTGCATGCCTTGGAGCTTTCCAGAGGTGTTTGTATCTTTTGGTATAGCACTTTCCAAACCTGATGGTATATCCGAAGACGGTCGAATTGTCGCAAAGTATGAAGGCAAACTGGAGTTCTGTATGGCGGTATCCTGGGTATCCTGAAATTTGACTGCCTTGTGGACCGTGGGAATTTCCTTTTTCGCCAATAGGGAGGGATCTGAACTTGAAATAGAAGACTTAACGCTGGGGTTTACATACAGTCGGCGATGCGACACTCCGTTTTGTGATCCTCTGTAATGCGCGCCACCAACATCTGCCTCCATCGAGTATGTGTCAACATTGCCATTCGCATAACTATTGTTGCTAGACGAGAGCAGCCTCATAGTCGCTCCGTCACGCCGGCCGTTGTCGGAAATGGGAGTTGACATGTCTTCGTTCGGGTCGTAGGTTAAGACGCTATCGTTGTATCCATACGACGGTGGATCTTCGTCATATGAAGGCGGCGGAGGATGGCCATTGGAGCCGTTTGGAGGGTGCGCCATCGTATATGTCTCGTCGAAAAGTGTGTTTCTCTTCCAAAGATCTGTATAATCAAGATGCAAACTATCGTGTCAAGCGAAGTGGACACACGGTTGCCTCAAGGGCAAGGCACTGCCCGTTTGAACTGCAGCTCCTCCAATTATGAGTATCAAGTTATATACTTAACTCTGGCAAAGGTTCAACGGAAAAGCGACCGAATCGGAAATGCTTGATGGTCCCCCGCCGAATCTACCAATGTTGACTCTAATGCAGAGTTGCTTCTAGAATCTCAAATAATGCTGTAGATATAGTCGTCAAGGTCGAAAATCTCGGGTGTTTGTTGTCAAAGACAGAACTAGATTGTATAGAGCGTGGGAGCAGTTTAATGGTAAAAGAAGGCGATGCGTTTCAAAAGATAGCCAAAATAATCTCCAAAAGAGTGAACCTGGACCATGAAACCATCATGCACGTCAGAAGAAACTGGCGGCCACCAAAGCTCGTCGATGCGCGATGGAGGGGCGGGCGCAGTTTGATATCACGTGCGTGTGTTTGTAAACGGAGTTGCCCCGACAACGACTCAGGGGCAGTTAACTAGTTACCGCCCAGCCAGCGGAACCCCGCCCAGCCCAACCGCCGATCTGAGGTCCGCCACTCTAGCCTTACCAGCTTGCCTTTGTCGTCGTCTCGCGCGTGTCTGTCGCCCTACTCTAGACTCCGTCAGGCTCAATTCTCAATTGCAATCCTGGACACTGCCCTATTAGAGCCTTTCACAACCCTGAGGATTACTTGCATTAACCCCGGATTCCCAGTCTTACCTCTCGAGCTCTGAAACTAAAGACGGTCGTACTCTTTTTCCCAAGCATATATTGACGGTAACAATTCCGCCACTGGCACCATTCTCGTCTCTTCTTTGCCCCGTACAATGATCATAATACTAGGATGCAAGTCGGCCAGCACTTGTCGGCATCTCCCACACGGACTCAGAATCCCCCTTCCTTCATTGGCAACTGCCACAATGTGAGTGAGCTTCTGGGCTCCAGCTGCAGCTGCTACCCCGAGGACAACAAGTTCGGCACAAGGGCCGCCGGTAAAATGATACACATTGACCCCCGAGAAGACACGGCCATTGTCATCCATCGCAGCACTCGCTACACTATAAAAATCAGACACTGGAATGCCATTTATGACTGATGTTGCGGTATCAATGAGGGTTTCTCCCGTTGTTGAGAGCAGTTCAGAGGGCATTTTGGGCTATTCTAGTCGTCAGTTTAATTCATTGCTAATTTCTGCTACTCAGTTTCAGATGGAGGATCGAACCTTGGAATCCTGGGAAGATTCCTAAAAAGCGTATAATGACTTGGGTGACGTCTTTGTAGCGGTCTGTTGCCTTGGGATTAATGAAATTGGTGGAAATGGATTCTTTGGCAACAGCTCAAATAAGGAATGTCTGCACGTCATGAGTGCACATCGTCATTTATATCTTTCAGCATTCACGACATTGGGATTGTTGGATACAAGTAACTCCATTTGGACTCCGACATGCTGCCGTGCGCGGTGGTCCTCCGCAGCTGACTAATGAACCGATCAAGTCCCTTGCCTGGCCTATATCTTTACCCAGGCAGTTCAGACGGTGGTTGCTCTTTTCTACTGCAGTCTGCTCGCCAATCTGCATGGCCGAAACGCCTTTTGTCATCCCAGTGAACGGACACGAAGCGTTGGTGGGTGTGGTCGGTTCTCCATCCATCTCGCTCTCCGATCCCTCGCCCACGATCATCTTCTTTCCGTGCACCATTGCTGGCGGAGGAACATTGTTGCTCCGCCCGCCCGCCAGTCGCTGACCTCATCCCAGCTGTCTCAAAACACAGTCTTGTTTCCTCGCCATCCTCGTCCTCATCCCCATCCACATCACCATCCCCATTTCCACCCTCATCCCCAGCCCATCTCAATCTCCATCCTGCAAACTATGTCGTCCCGCCCTTTCAACCCACTGCCTATTTGCCCCAAACCCATTCAGTGGGATGTGCCAGGCCATATTGCAGAGTTGCAGACCATGATCAATGACCCTGCCACCAATAAATCACAGAAGTTAAATCTTCAGACTGCTATCAACCTGTATCAATCAGGGGATCTTCCAGCACGGTTTTTATATATCCAGGATGGCAAAGTTATCCCTCATAGAGACATTGATTTCCGGCAGCCATTCTGGGTTGAGGTATTTCCCTTCCCCTCCCCCAATTATCTGTCCACCCAATGCCTGTGCTTACTATCATTTCAACCTAGGGTTATGGCCACCAACTATCCGCACAGAGGACAATTCCAGATGTTGTGCCAGAGCTGTCTTCTGCACCCGCTCAGTCCATGTCCAAAAATGTAAGCTTTTTTACTTCATTTACTCTATCCTTGTGAAGGCTGACTGGCTGACTTACATCCAACCCAGCCCCCCCTTCAGCATTCAAACCAGCAACTCGCACATCGTGTTTAATTCTACTGTACATTGAGATTACTGCTTGTATTGCTCTGATCTTCTAATTACCCATTTCAGGGGATCTCATATAAACAGAGATTTCCTTCTTGGCAGAAAGTTGGAATCAGTTTAATTAGTTCTTCCAACTCTCTAAGTTAACATCAGCAATTTCTTTCAATTCTTTTATCAGCTGATTTGGGCCATAATTTCTAACATATCTTCTTAGCTTGAATAAATCTTTCAGACAAGCTGAGATTCTTCAGGCAAGCTTGCTTTATCAGCTTTTTCAGCTTTATCAGCTTTATTCTGTTTATCAGCTTTACCAGCTTTATTCTCTTTATCAGCTTTATTTACTTTATCTGCTTTATCAGCTTTATTCTGTTTATCAGCTTTACCAGCTTTATTCTCTTTATCAGCTTTATTTACTTTATCTGCTTTATCAGCTTTATTCTGTTTATCAGCTTTACCAGCTTTATTCTCTTTATCAGCTTTATTTACTTTATCTGCTTTATCAGCTTTATTCTGTTTATCAGCTTTACCAGCTTTATTCTCTTTATCAGCTTTATTTACTTTATCTGCTTTATCAGCTTTATTCTGTTTATCAGCTTTACCAGCTTTATTCTCTTTATCAGCTTTATTTACTTTATCTGCTTTATCAGCTTTATTCTGTTTATCAGCTTTACCAGCTTTATTCTCTTTATCAGCTTTATTTACTTTATCTGCTTTATCATCTATAATCATATTCTCTTCATGAAACTCATGAGCTTGTTGTTTTTTGATTTCTGCTGTGAGATTCTCTAGATCTACTAGTTGATGATAAAACTGTTGAAATTCTTCTTTTGAAAAAATTTTTATTAACTTATTAGCTATCATGTTATTCATTGAAGTATACATTGTAAGCAGCCAAACAACTAGAATTGTATTTGCTAGCTATCTGCAGATTCTGTACAAGAATAATTACTTAAAAAAGAAAAGAGAAAAAGAATAGTAAACATGAGACAAAAGAAGTTTTGTGTGTTGTTATTTAGCAAAGTAATCAAAGATTTTCTTAAGATTCAGTCTGAAAATTCATTCAAGAAATTATTATCCAGATATCAATCTGCTACATTATTTCTCTTCTTCTGTTTTGAGCAGTTCAGAATAATTGAAATTTTCATATATTTAATACTGCAGTATTCTCCAGTACTGATGCTGATTTTCATATTTTTTCAGATTATTCTTTCCACATAATCTTGAATTTCTTTGTATTATATTAAACTCTTTCTGCAAGAATTTTTTCTGTATGATAAAACTGAGAATAATTTCATTTTCTTTATCTTCTGCAAAAAAAGTAAATTGAAAACTGCTGATCAAAGTAATTTTGTGTGAAATATATTATGAATTTTATTTGATACATCTAATTAATAACTGTGCAAGCTGATTTTGTCAAGAATTGTGAATAGAATATTCTTTGCATCTAACTTCTTGCATAATTTATTTAATTTCACATTTTATAAATCAAGTTATATCTTATTTTCAACATGATAGTTTCATGAGAAATCTTTCTTCTTGTTAACTTGCAGTTTCTGTTCTTGTTGTGCTGAAATCATATATATTTGAATTATCTATACTGTTTCTTGCAATTTATTAATTATCACATCTGCTCATTGTGCAGAACTTTATAAATCTTCTTGTATGATTAATGAAGAAATATTCTTGAGTTCAAAGAATTCAATATTGAATTCATGTATCAAGAAAAATGAAGAAACATGAATTATTTTAAATTCATGATTATTTAATATCAATTCTACAATCACAAGTTATTTTTTTCAGTCATCTTGATGCAGACTGATATACTTTCATAAAAATTCTTTCACATCTTGATTCATTCATTTCATCAAATTATCAGTTTTTGAATGAAATGTTATTAATAATCAGCATGTGATTTCTAACAGCTGATACACTTTTTTTTATAGAAATCTCACAAATTATGGTTCACAATTCAATACAATTGCTCTTGATAATTCATGTCATCAGTAAAATATTTAAAAAAACATGTCAGCAATACTGTTCATTATTATCTTCTCACATGCTTCTAGAATAATCTTTTTTGAAAGTTAATTCATGATAATTATTAGATTTATACACTCATTCAATACAGGCAATTCTACAACAAAATTCACAGAGATTTCATACTAAAGTTAATCTGGAATTGAAAATAATTTGGAAAGATTCTGCTGATGTATTTTTCATGCATTTACAGATTGACATACATGGTAATTTCATACAAATTTTTGAATATTCTTTGCACATTTCAGCCAGAAATACTGTCTTGTAATAATAATGTACATAAAATTTCAATCTGAATGTTCTGTTATTACTGAATCATGTATTTCTTGCATAATTCAGATTTATAATAATTCTAAATCAGAAATCCATCTTCTCTCTTTTCAGAACAAGTCTTTCAGAAAGATTTTACATTCATTAATTAATATTTTGACTTCAAGATGAATTGGGAATTTATTTTTTTCTATATATACTGCATTTATTAATTCTTGCAGTAACTCATTTTTATTATGAGTTTTCTGTCAAAACATATCAAGTTTTTCTTCCAGCTCATCTGCCATGTCATTTATAGTATTACTGATTATTTTACTGA